>LOEQ01005241.1:18988-38874 GCA_001685075.1 Bramus lutescens
GTGCCCTCTTCTGGCCTGTAGACATACACACAGACAGAATATTGTATACATAATGAATGAATGAATAAATAAATAAATAAATATTTTTTGAAAAGAATAGTAATTACAAACTCTTTGGCAGCAACTAGGAAAAAATGAGTTTCTGCCACATTTTTAAGACATCAGAATCCTTATAAAGTAACATGCAATAGATGAACTAAGAGTTCTAGAGAAACAAGAGCCTTTTTCTAGGTAACAATAACTCACCATTTTCTTTCCTAGGAGAATCAAAAGACTCTAAGATAGACTGAGCATTAAGGTTGGCTAGGGCAGATGGACTCTATTGGTGAAAATAGAAAGTAGTGGAACAGCTTTTTAGCATAGTAGTCCAAATGTAAGGCTAAGATAAATGTTGTCTGAATTCTAAGTAATGCTAGAAGGTGCAAGACTAAGTCTCCAGATTGAAAGACAAGGCATAGAAATGTCTCCCTTAGTCTCCTAGTGCTAGAAAAATAGGACCTAGTCTTAGACAGTTAAACATTTGCCTGAATAATACAGTTTGAGCAAGAGATCAAAGGGCTCATCTCAAAACCACCAGAGAGCAGAAACGAAACTCTTAACATCTTTCAGGACTGTAGAGAAGAAATATGGCAGGTTTTCAACTTAAAAAAAAATCTAATAGAGACAATGAAAGCAACCAGGAATAGGCTAATGTTAGCTTAAACTGAAATCCAAAGACCCTAATACAATCCAGCACAATTACTAATTACCCTGAGGGGCAATGTGACCTCAAACAGTAGAAAGGTGGTTCACCTTAGCAAAAATGTAATCATCTGCTCAATCATATAGTTCAATTACAGACAATGTTTAATATAAAGTTAAAAATTATAACATATGTGAAGAAACAAGTGTGACCTAATATCAAGACATTGAGACCAAAAACAGAAAACAGAGTAAAGTAAAAAATTACACAGAATTTGGGGGTAGAGGTTTAAGTTAGCAAATATTAACATACCAATGTAATAGAAAAAGCAAATAAAATTTATGAAAGGACAAAGGTAGTCAAAAAAAGAAATTTATTTTTAAAAGAATTAGACTTTAAGAACAGAGAATAAAAATGTTAAAAGTAAACTTGCAAATATGGTGGCTCATACCTGGAACTGCGAAGCTAAAGTAGGAAAATCAGAAGTTCAAGATCTGTCTGGGCTACATGATGAGTTTGATGCAATCCTGGGCTACGTGAATACCAGCAGTGATTAATATTAAATGTTTGATATATTTCTATTAGGCTAGCACAACATAAGACAAATTAGTGGGTTTAAAGAAGAAAATCACAAGTAGGAAAGAACAACAAGAAGAAACAAAAAAACATATATGATAGTCAAACATCTAACATTATTGATTGAATAGAGAAACTGAAATAAAAATAAAATTTAAAGATATAAAAATCCAAAGTTTATGGAAAACACCAAACCAGCAAACACCCAGAGAGAATAAGTCCAACAAAAATCAGGCTTAAGCACATCATAGTCATCCCATTATAAACTCAAAACAAAACAAAAATATCTTAAAGTTGTCAAAATTTATATACTTCTTTAAAGGATCAACATTAAGTCTAATGACTAATTTGTCAAAAGAAACTATGGCAGTGAGAAGTAGGAATTAAATAGTCGATAGAATTAAAATTGCCCACCCAGAATTCTGTACCAAGTATTTTTTCCTTTAAAACGAAAATAAAACTGTTTTCAAGCACACATAAATTAAGAATATTTGCCTCCCAGAAAAATAAATTAATTTTATAGGGTTTATTAAAAAAACCCAGATGACAGAAAATTGTAAGGTCATATATGTGGACAAAATAAAAAAATACTGTTTTTTTTTGGCAAAAACCTTATAATTAAAATCTACAATGCTCTAGCATTACAAGAACACTAGACAGACAGACAGACAGACAGACATATAGGGCAGGCAGTAAATTAGTCACGGTTTTGTTTTGTTTTGTTTTTTTGAGAAACGGCTTATTGGTTAAAAGTGCTTCCTAACCTTATAGAGGACAAAAGTTCACTTCTTAGCATCCACATCAGATAGCTAACAATGACCTGTGTAACTCCATAATATCTTCTAGCCTCCATGAGAATCTGAATGCATATACCCACACAATTACACAAATGGCAGGAGGCAGAAAAATGAAGTTAAAATGTCTTGGTTTAAGGTGCACTAACAAAGAGCATTTATTAAAATACTAAATATTACGCCTGTAGAGGAATACAACCTGAAAAACTAATTTAGAAAATGAAACTTAGAAAAACCTGAAAATTGCCTGTTTATTATAGAAAAAAGTTTTTAAGGACAAATAAGATAAAAAGAAACAATGAGTTAACAGATTATACCTAGCTGTATCAGTAATTACATTAAATGTAAACAGAATAAACATTACAAATAAAACACAAAGATTTTTGTAACTAAGTAACATGAGTAAGACCCAACTATATTTCCAGGAGATACATCTTAAATACAAAATAAAAATCAGTTGAAATAAAAGGAAAGAAAAACTAGCCTGGAAATACTGATGAAAAGATACAATCTGTATACTAGAAATAGACTTAAAAACAAGAAGTAGTGCTAGAAATAAAGGTCATTTCAACCATGAGTAACAATAATCCTGTCTACATCAAATGAGTGTCAAAATACATAAAATTTTAAGGAAAAAATAGACAAATCTACAATCATAGGTAATTATTTTAACAATCATTTTATAATTTGAGCGACATGATTAATCAAATCAACCTTATTGACACAGACCACTAACACCAACAAATTTGGAATAAACATTTTTATGTACACATGAAATGTATCAATCTTTTAAAAACACAACATAATGATAAAAAGATTTTTCAAGTTTCTTTAGAGGACCAACAAACCTTGATTCCAAAAAATTACAAAAAGAAGAAAACAGTCCAATATTTCTCATGAACAGATGTAAAAACTAAGCAAAACGTTAACAAATTTAACTCAAATCTTTTCTTGGAAGTATAAAATTGGTCTAGCATTAAAATCAATCAGTGTAATTCACCACATTACAGATTTAAGAACAAAAATCACAATACAAGTAGAAAAAAAATCATTTGATAAAATTTAACAGCCAGTCATGATTTTGAAAATTCCCAGGATAGCAGGAATAGGCAAGAATTTCTTTAATCTGATAAAGAACACTGGCAAAAAAAACCTGTAGCTAGCATCATAATGGTTTATTCATAATAAAGATGTTGAACTTTGTTATACTTGGCTCAAAAATAAAACTATCTTTTTTCCACTGAATGTTATTCTGAAAGTCTTGAAAAACAAAGAAATTGTAAATACTGAAAAAAATTATGCTAGTCATTTCCAAATAGTTCTCATATGCATAGAAAATATTAAAGAATCTATAAACTTTTTACTATTAAAAGTAAGCAAATTTAGTATCTGTAAGATGGCTCAGTAATTAAAGATGCTTACCACACAAGCCTGGTGACCTGAATTTGGTCCTCGGAACCCACTTAAAAGTAGAAGAGAACCAACTCCACAAGGTTGGCCTCTCATCTCCACACATATGCTGTGGCATGTGCATCCATAAACACACACATCATGAATACAGGGGTACGTGTGCGTAAACAGAGAGAGTGAGTGTGTGTGTAAAGGTTCAAACAAAGGAAAAATAACATATACTCTAGAAGGAACAGACAACAGATGCACCTAGTTTATATCAAGGTACTCTATATAATCTAGGGGGGAAAGGAAAATTTTGTTTAAAATAAGAAAATGGTGCTAGACTAAATACCCACATTTTTAAAAAAAACCTGATGTCAACCTCACACCATTCCTAAAAATTAATGTCAAAGCAATCTCTACTTACCTCACTCATGCAAATTAATATGAAATAAAGAGTTTTAAAGTAAAGGAAAATATTTCTAAAACAAAACTTTGGAAAGTGTTGGCCAATTTTTCTATTTTTTAAAATTAATTTTATTTAATGTGTGTGGGTATTTTGCCTGCATGTATGTCTGTATATCTACCACATGTGAGCCTTGTGCCCTTGGAAGATGGAATTAGATTCCCTAGGACTAGAAATAGACAATTGTAAATCTCCATATGGATGCTGGGATTGAACCTAGGTCCTCTGTAAGAGTAGTCAGTGCTCATAAACTCTAAGCCATCTCTCCAGCCCCAGGATTTCTTCAGCAAGACTTATCTATAAAAATTAAGCATGATAAATTAAACTTAACTAAAATTATTAATTTTTATTACTAGGTATTACTTAGAGTGCCAGTCACAGAATCAAATTCAGAATATACAACAAATTCCAATAAATCCAAGGCAAAGTCCAAATCTAAGATATAATGAAAATCTGTAGTAAAAGTAGTCACTATCATTATCCTCCTGAGAATGAATGTGAAAAGCCACTACACATCAACCAGAATAGCTAAAAACACAAAAACACTCAGACTTCTCCTATATTCAAATCAAATTCTCCTGCACTGGTGATAGGGAGGTAATATTGTACAACCATTTCAGAAAACAACCACTCAGTCATTTTACTCCTAGAAACAAACAATGTGTTCATCAACGACATATACAATAAAATGTCAGAGCAGCTTTACTTAAAATAGTGAAATCAGTAATAAATTCAAATGTCTATCGATAGAATAATAATCCATACATCCACTAGGATACTACACAGCATTAAACAGAGTGAGCTCCAGTATTACAGGTGAACATGACAGAAATGCTAAATGAAAGAAGTCATCACTTTATATGAAATTCAAGAAATGATAAAACTAAAGCAGAGCAAGGCAGCTCATGCCTGTAATCCCATCATTGGGAAACTAAGACAGGAGAATCACAAGTTTAAGGTCAGCCTGACCTACACAATGTGTTCTAGACTAGCTTCAGCTACAAAATGAGGCCTGTGAAAGGGAAGGCAGGGAAGGGGAAGCATGAAAAGAAGTCTGGGAGAGAGCAAAGGGGGAAGGAAAGGAGAAGAGAAAGTAGAGAAGCAAGAACTGACACACTCTGTAATACCTAATCTACTTTCAGAACCAACATTAATCCTTTCACAAAACAGGATTCAGTCCTCTCACACTAGGGCCCAACTTTTAAAAGTTCTACCACTTTTCAATGTTTCCACTAGTGACCAGATTTACAGCACATTGACCTTTGGGAGATGAGTAATACCCAAAGAAGCAAGATGCGTAACATTAATTACTCACTTTAATTGCACCTTAGTTTCTTTACCTACTAGATTGGATTAGTATACATAAAATCCTCAATGTACTTTCTTAGTCCAAAACTCTGTCTTCAAAATGAACTGTTTAATTAAAACTTGAATTCTCAAATTTCAAACTACTATATAGTCACTTAAGGCTTAAACTAGCAAAACTGCAATACCTCTTATAATTCTAATTTGAGAAAGTTAAAATCACATAACTGCTTGCTGCTGTTTATCCCTAGTTCCTTAACTCTATATTTAAGTTCATCTACTTTAGCCTAGACACTCCAGTGCCACCCCTTCAGCAGCCAAGAAATCTGACAACTAGATTATCTTTTCCTTTCTTTTCTAAGGAAGAGTTATTCATTCTTCCAGGCCTTGCTCAAACATTACCTTCTTTAAAATGTCATACCTCCTACAGTCATTCAGTCACACTTAATTGTTCCTTCCTCTGCACCCACAGCATGTTGCTTGTACTCCTGTTATAGCTCTTATTTCATTCTGTATTTACAGTACTTGCTTTCATGTAAGTCCTTTCCAAAGGAAGAATATATTCAGCCAGCTAGATCAGCCAAAACAACCCTAGAAATCAATGGGCAACAGCATACTAATCACATTCATATCTGATGGTATGGTAATAGTAATAAAGTGAGAGTCCAGAGACTGACAGTGTCCCTAACTAGTAACATAAAGAGAGCAAATAAATGTCCAAGACAATAAACCAAACACACACCTTCAAACAGTTGAAAAAAGAGGCAAATTAAGTATGCAATGGAGAAATTCCTGATCAAATTATTTTATGTTAATAAATACATGACTAAAGAGGATGCAAGCAGACTATTTAGGATTGCAAGTCAGTAATCATCTTGTTACTAACTTACTCACCAATTTGGTTGATACAATATAACCTCACATAGATTGACCTAGAAGAATCACAATTTTTTTTTAAAACCTTTAGAAGCACACTGCAATAAAGTCAATCCTCTGAATAGTTCAAACAGTAAAGCATAAGTAATTAGAAAAGTATTAATGGCACTGATTTTTCCAAAATGAAAAAGACAAGTCCATGCTGATAGAAAATGAAGCTTACAGCATAAAGCAAAGATGGACCTTCAACCCTAATCAAATATATCTAAGGTCTCATTCTCTATTTGCATTTTGTGATAAAGAAACCGAATAAATTTAAAATAAATGTTCTCTTTTACTAAAGATAGTCAATTAGAATTGTTACTTGCAATTGAAGCAATCATATAAAGACTAAATTTGATGCCCTCATTAGTCATGTGCCGTATAGATATTCACATGCCTGTACAATCTCTTCCTACAATGACTATGAATTGAGCTATGTCTATTGTGAGAACAGAATAATGTAAGTAAAGCCATGCCAACTTTAGGCATTCTTAGAAATCAGCTATCACATCATGAAACTAATGAATCAACAAACATACAGAAACCCATATGTAGGAGAGCAAAACCTTGGCCAAGAGTTCCAGTAATATCTCCAAGTGACTATAGCTACATCAGAACACTAACAAACAGCACCTGTAGTAAAAAAGAACAAGTTAATTTACAGAAATATAAGAGCTATTAAACTGAAATTTTAAATAAAAAAGTTTTGCAGAAGTTTGAAATGTAAATTATAACAAATATAGTTCAATTTTCTTAATATATACTATGACTTAGAAAGGGAAATGGAAAACTATAATTATTAAACTATCTAATGCTGCCCTGCCATTCATATTTTATCAATAAAATTTTACTGAAGGACAATCACACTCATTGGCTTGCATCTTGTCTATGTCTGCTTTTGCTATAGAAGGACAAATTAAGTAGCTGTGACAGAAATGTTATCGCCCACAAAGCCTAAAAACTCTACTATCTAGCATTTTACAGAAGAAAAATAAGGTCTGGCAAACACTATCATTTAGTATTTGGCAAGTGTTTAATGCAAAAATTACTTAAGTGCCAGGCATAATGGTGCATGCCTGCAATCCTTACATTTGGGAGGCTAAACAAAGAGGATTTTAGTTAGAGGTCAAGTCTGGGCCATGAAACAAGAGCCTGTCTCAAAGAAAACAAACAAAAAAAATCTTATGATACATACCAATTGTAGGGGCTGGGGGACAGCTTAGAGTGAAGTTTTTGCCTTGCAAGCACAATCTGAGATTGAAATATATATATATTGGATCCAGGAAAATTGATGACACACTTATAATCCCAGGGTTAGGGAAAGCAAAGATAGAAGGATTCCTGAGGTTCCCTAGTCAGTCAGTCTAAAGGAAAAGTGAATGGCACCTCAAGAACATCTGAGGCTGTCTCCTAACGTTCACGCACATGCACGCGTGCACACACACACAATGTATACCAACTTTACAATCAACTTCTCATACTTAAGCTTTAGAAGTATTTAGTACTTTACAACTGAGTTGGAGTATTTCCAAATAAATGTAACTAAAGTCAAATTAACACATTTTACTAATGGTCAGAAAAATAACAGAATGATAAAATTGTGTATACCACTATTTAACATGCTTAAAAGTTTCTATTACATAAGTGGAAAATCTCCATTATTCATCTATTATACATGACCCACTTTCAAGTGGCAGTAAAACTCAAAAAGGGATGAATGTTTTATGATGATGCATAATTGACAGTTTTTAATTAATACGTTATAAACCCATTTGCAAAAGAAAACTGGTAAATCCAAGTACCTTATTAACTTCTGTTAATGATTACCAAACTTTTCTACAAAAGTATCTTTCGCAATGCTCAAAATTTTATTCTCTTTTACACCTGACATATTTTGAAAGCACCTCTTACCTTTTATACAAATTATTTTTCTTACGGTAAGTCATTTTTTTATTCAACTTCAAACAAGTACAGTTCAAGATATAGCTTCTTCTTCATGGAATTTATTTTCAACTACTAATTAAAAATTATTGTGCTATAAAATCAACAGTCCTTGACAGTTTTATTTTGCTATTACTTTCTCACTCTGCACTATCATACCATTGATATTAAATGTAAAACTTTCAAAACACTTTCTTGACTCTCATTCTTAGTACTCCATAACTAAGATAGTCATATACTGACATATGCAGGCAGCTTTCTTCACAAGCCTTAACCAGTTTTAGAGAACGTCACAAAGAATTCCTCATACATTATTTTAAATCTAGTCTATATCTCAAAAATCTCCACGTTCCCATGGTGATTCTATGTACTGAGATTTTGCTTGTATTTAAGCTTGCCTCAAGACAAGAGTGCAGATCTAAGCCATTAGAGATCAGGCAGTGGTGGCTCACACCTTTAAATCCCAGTATTTAGGAGTTCTATGCCTTTAATCCCAGCACTGGAGAGGTGGAGGGAGATAGGAAGGGATATGGCTGGGCAGAAAGAGGAATATAAAGCAAAAGGAGACAAGAGCTCAGATATAGTCTGAGGTTTGATGGAGACAGTTGTATTCTGAAAGACGCAGTCAGAGGACACAGTCAGAGGAAGGGATCGTCTTTTGGTCTGAGGATTCAGCAGAGGAAAAAGGTCTCTTCTAGGCTGTACTACTTCTCTGATCCTTAAGCTTTCACACATACCCCCATAGCTGACTCCGGGTTTTATTAAGACCAACTAGAATCCATGCTAAAATCCACCCCCCCCCAAGACAACAATCATACTCATATAACAGAAGCAACATGGGTCAGTTTCTAGGCTTTGCTTTCCTAGACCTCCTGTGAAAAGAGTATGATGTCTCGCATTCAATCCCAGTACTCAGGAAGCTGATGGAAGAAAACCTGTGAATCTGCAGCCAATCTGGGCTACATAGTGAATTTTGGCTCAGCCTAGATGACAGAGTAAGATCCAATCTCCAAAACCAAAGAAATAAACAAGATTAAAAATAAGAAAATATTCAGTTAACACATTCATATGAAAGACTTTAGAATGAGAGGTGAGACTGAAGAGTTTGCTCAGTGATTAAGAACACTTGGTGCTCTTACAAAGGACTGAGGTTCAATTCCCAAGACCCACATGGTGGCTCACAATTCTCTGTAACTCCAGTCTTGGGGGATCTAACACCTTCTTCTGACCTCTGTAGAGGTCTACATACATACATATGGAATACACACATACATGTGGGCAAAACCTTAACATACATAAAATAATAAATCTAAAAACATTTCTAACGAGAGATGATGTTTTGGTAAAGATAAATTTTAAATGTAAATCTAAGGTAAATAAATTTCACAGTACAGATTATTATGGAAAACGTCCATTTCTACAGCAAAAATATTAAAGAACAAATATGGAGGTCTTATGTTGGCTTCCAAAAGCTCATTTGCAGGGGGAAAGACAATCACTCCTTCCTAAAAAGGCATTGAACAGAATTGTAGTGTACCTTGAAAAATTGTTTTCAAATGTTTGGAATACACTAGACTAAATAAAAATTAAGAGAATCTACAAGAATTCATCTCTCACGTCTTCAATATGTTAATATGCTTTACCATGCTATGAATCTCTAAAAAGATGAATATACTATGCAGCATATTCCAAATTTATTTGATGATGTAGAAACTTTTTTATACCATAGTTATCATACTATCTCTCAAGTTTTTGAAGAACAACTTTTAGGAAATAGACTGGAAAATACTATTTATAGATTAAAAAAAGACCAAAGATCTATAGCTTATTGTTAATTCAAAATAAAGCAACATAAAGGGGCTGCTTTGAAAAAAATCTTACTTACATGTATACTACTTTTTTATGATGTCAATAGATAACCACTCTTTTACCCTGAGTGTGAAAAAGTGTAAGTCAATCATTGTGAGTGCTACTGATATATAAATAAAACACTCTATATCAGAGAGCTTTAGATTCGTTACAAATTATCATACTCTAACTTAACTGAGCATTTTCACAGAAAAAGAAAAATGGGACAAATATTATAAAGTGGTTCTGGAGGAAGAGGAAGAGGAAGAATAAAAATAAGCAAGATTTCAAAGAACTTCTAGTAAAAGAGCTGTTAAGCACACACCTTCGAGAAGTTAAAGCACCTTCTGAAAACTATCATAGTTTATGGCCTGCTATGGTCTGAATACATTTGCCTCCTCAAATTCATATGCTGAAATATCACTCTCAAGGTGACACAGCTAAGAAGTGAAACTTTGGTAAGTATAGGATTTCTGTACTCAAATGGGATTAGTGACCCTCCAAGAGTTATGGAGAGCCATGTAAGGGCATGCAAATAAGACACTACTCATAAAGAACAAGTCTTTATCAGACACCAAATCTGCCAACTTCCATATTTGTGCTCAATTTCCCATACTCCAGAGCAATACAAAATTAGTTCCCATTGCTTAAAAATCATTCAGTCTAATGTATATTGTTAATATAGCAGAGCAGTGTGACACACCTCTCTATGTGATTCTGGTAAAGCCACCTGCTTAATATCTGTCAATAATACACATGACACAGACCTGGGACCAATCAAGGTCCTCAACTCTAGCAATGTCAGACCCCAAAAATGCCCCAAAAATGGACATAAGCCAAGTGAAGGAGCATCACAGTATTACATGTAAAAATACCACAAGAAAGAAAACTCTAGTTAGGAAGGTGAGAACTTGAAATTGTCTATTACTATGACTTCTCAAACTGTACCTTTCTTCCCAATTTTGAATGCAAGAAAGATAACCTGTAACATACTCAAAAACAGAACACAAAATGAAGATCCCATCATTACAGTAATTCAAAGATCACGTGATTTGAGTACTTTAAGTCAGCACCTCTTCTAAGCTCTGTAGTTTGTGTTCCACTTTATACCAAAGGTAACTTTCAAGTTCAGTATTTTTCATTAGCAATAAAACAATGTTCTAATCTGCCCATATAATACAAGAAAGATACCTTAAGCGAACTTATGAATATTTAAAAACTAATAATCAATAAAGGTGAGACTATTAGTATGACTGGTTACAAGGCAAATTGGTAATACCATCAAAATAAATTCTTAAGCTAAATTTTCCACTTAATTAATTTTATATTATAAAAATGAAATCATGTGATGATAATAAATGTGTAACAGTATCATCCATAATAGTTATCACAGTAAAAAATTTTAAAAGGAACCTCAATGATCACCAGCTGGATACTGATTAATAAAGCACAGCATATGATAAAATACCATAGAGGCATTAAAAAGAAAGCTGTAAATGTACTTCTTTAAAGACCCACACGAAATCATTTGTACAGGCCAAAAGGGAATATAATATAGTTGGCAAGCACACTCTCGTGACAGACTATATGATTCAACTTGCAGTTTGGTTTCTTATCATAGTAACTTACACAAGCCAGCTGAATCACTCTCATTATTTTTGCCTCAGTTGTAAAGTGGTGATAGTACTAAATAGTAGGTTCTGTAACCGGCTTTAGAAAGTATATTATATTTGGTAAGCTCCCATTAAAGTTAACTACTATTACTTTCACTAATAGGAAAAAATGCCCAAAACATGCTATAAAAGGAGGAAAGGGAGGTACAGAGTAAGAATCACAAACCCAAACGTTTATCAAGTTCAGGAGATTTAAATAGGCTAATCGAGAAATAAAGAAAATTGGAGAATGCATGACCTATCTCAAGGGGACAGCCAATCTAAAAACTCTGTCATGTCAGGGAAAAATTAGTTTTATGTGCAATATATAATTTTTAAGTTTTGAACACTAATACTTTCTCTAAAAATACTGCTGTATAAGTCTATAAAATATGCATGTGGTAATTATGGCCAGTTGTCCATTGATATGTAAGCTTTCATGTGTTATATGGATTGCATGTATACAAATTAAAATACATAAATAGACAAAAAAACACAAAATTTAAAGTAGCAGCACTAGAGACTGTAAGACCGTGATGTTTAATTTCATATTTTATCATGCTATTATTACATTTTTATACATAAAGATACTGTAATGGGCTGTTTTAAACTAAGGGCATGACAGGAATTGAGGAGCTTTCCTACTTGCAATTTAATTAACTCGAATGTAACTTGTACAATGTGGGTATTAATTTTATGAATGCACAGTTTATAAAATTTGCATTAGAACAGAAATATTCACCACCAACTTTTAAGAAGATGGAGAAGGGGCTTATACCACTGAAATGTTTCATCTTTTTGATACCTAAAAAAGTAGTATTTTTAGTATTCAAGTTCTTATTTCTAAGACATTCAATTATTCTTACCTGAATAGATTCTAAAAATCATTTAGATGACTTTTTTCTTAAGGTTTTTTTTTAAAAAAAAAAAAAACAAAGATAGGTAAGTTCTAAAGTTTAATTTCTACTAAGTACTCAGATTGCATTAATTTTCTATTTGCAAGTTTTTACGTTTTTCTTAACATTTCTATATCAGGCTGATACTGAAGACAACTAGTCATAGTCCTGAAATCACATATAAAGAAAACCACTTGTTATAGCGTTATTCATCTTCTGATTCTCAAAACTCAAAAGGTAAAATGTTAATTTTTTAAACCTTCATGTCAAGTCTAATTGTAATTTTGTCTATAATTCTTAGCAAGGATTTTTTAATACTTCCCAAGGATAAAATAGGTTAGGATCTAAGAAGAGAAGATCATATATGTAAAAGTCATGACTGAAAAGTTAATATCTAGAGATTTGTGCTATTGCATTCAATAATAACAAATATTGAGAATAGATTAAGAGATAATTATAAAGAAGATAGTCACTACTGTGCTTGAATCTTGACAATGCCACCAGTATAATTCTAAGTTACTTAACTTCTCTACTCTTCAGGCAGGATGAAAGGAATCAGAGAATAGCTTTAAAGTTGTAAAGATTAAATAACACATCCAAAGCACTTAATATAAACAGAACCTATATGTGCCCAGTAAAGGTCTTTTAAACCTTATCCAGTAAAAACTCATACTCACTTCCTTAGCAGAAAATGTAGAGAAACCTAAAATTTTATACCAAAAATTGCTAACCGTGGAAGAAGATCAAGCTCTCGAATTATACTTAAGTCATCCACATAAAAAGTAAAATATAGTAGCACTGAATTCCCTACAATGTAACGTAAATAAACCATATATGTTCTCAAGTCAGTGTTAGATTATAAACTCCAAGGGACTGTTTCTTAGTTACTACCATATTCCCTACTTAACAGAGGGCCTGATATTTTAGCAATTCTTGAATATATCATTTCATTTGTTTCTCATACTAAACCTACACAGTAAGCATAATTACATACATTTAAAATCAAAGACGCTAAACTAAAAAACTGGCTCAAATGTCTTTAATAAGTGACAGAGGAGGCATAACTTTTGATGCATGTCAGTATTGTTTTCTCATGAGAGAATTAACCTTCAAACTAACAGATTTTCAAAATTTTACCTATAGATTCAAAATTTAAAGGTATTTTTAAAAGAATTACTTTTCATGTAGTTGTATGTGTTTGTGTATGTCATGTGTGTGCAGGTGCCCATAGAGACTAGAAAGCATCAAATCCCCAGAGCTGGAGGTACAGGTGTTTGTGAGTCACCTGATATGGGTATGGAGAACCAAACTCAGGTCCTCTGCAAGAGTAGCAAGTACCCTTAACTTTTGAATCATCTTGCAAGCCCCCTCAAATTTTCAGTTTTTATGAAGCATCAAATTCCATTAGTCTAATACAATCATCATGCAAAGTATGGTCATCATTTAAAACACTACCTGAAAATCTGATGCAAAGCACAGCATTATATCATATCTTTATTACAAGAAATACAGGACTTTTAAAAACTCTACTCCATCTATCTGAACTGTCAGTCTGATAGTAACAGCCAAGTTCTGGTTCATCTAAATGTTGCTGGGTGACTGCTGTATAAGGTATGCAGCATCTAATTTTTACAATTTAATTACCTTCTATTCAATTATTTCATTAGTAGGTAATAAAATCACGGGGCCCAAAAGAAGCAACAAATGAAAACACCAGTTTGAACTGCTTTAAAAGTTAGTTCTAATAATAATGAGATGTATGTACACAAGACTGCTAGGAAACTACTCAAAAACAACATAAAATGAAAAGGAAAGGAATTAGATATACAAGCTAGGTATTTTCACATGTAGTACCTCCACACTTAAAATTTTATAATGAAGAAGAAATATATTACCAGCATAATTCTTGAAAAGGAAACAAATTCAGGGAGGCTAAATAACTTCTCAAAATACGGGTATATGGATTAGCGAGTGTTTCTAATACTGCCATAAAACATAATGACCAAGAAAACTTACAAAAGGAAGTGTTTAACTAGGCATTTGGTTTCAGGGAGTTAGAGTTCATGACAGTTTGTTGTGGTATATTTGTGCACCATGTGAAGATGTATTGCTGTGATTGTTGTAATAAAAAGCTGAATGGCCAATAGCTGTGCAGGAAAGTATAGGTGGGACTTCTGAGCAGAGAGAGAACTCTGGGAAGAAGAAAGGTGGAATCGCTGGTCAGACATAGGGGAAGCAGGATGGGCAGTACCAAGATGAGGTAAAAAGCTATGGGGAAGGACGTAAGATTTAAAAATATATGTTAACTTATGTTACAATAACTAGTTAGGAAGTTAGGAACAAGCTTTTATAATTAATAGTAAATATCCATGTGGGCTGGTGGTCCTGACAAAAGGTCCAACTACAATGACAAAACAAGACATGACAGCAAAAACGGATGAGAGCTCACATCTTGTTCCATATGAAGAGGCAAAAAGAATACACTGGGAATAGCACAAATCTTTTGAAACTTCAAAGCCTGGCCCAAGTAATATGCCTCCTTCAATGAGGTCATAAACCTTGATCCTTCTCAAACAGTTCTACCACTAAGTATTCAAACATACAAGTCTGCAGGGGCAGTCTCCTTCAAACTACAATATGACATGCAAGCTTGTCTGGCTCCAAAGTCTTTTCTCTTTATTAAAAAAGCTACACCAGGAAGCCTCTCAAATGTATATGATTACAGTACATAGACAATTATAAGATTATTTCCCCATAAAAAAAAAACAAGAAATACAAAACTGAAGAGGATAATTACTAGGAAAAATTTTATTTAAAAAATGAGGTTTATGCTGAGTCTAAAGCTTGGAAGATAAAAACTACTAGTAATGCCAAACATTTCTAGACTTTTAGTTTAGACATTTTTGTCTAAACTTCTCTTGGTTCATACTTACAGATAATCTCAAACATTTTAAACCTGTCTTTTCTTACTTTCTTGCACTTTTATATGTAATCTATCTTCCTCTGTGTTCTAATTATATCCTACATTTCTCTAAAGGACAGAAATATTGTCAAGAGCCTCCATGCTCTTACAGAATAATCTTCCATCACAGTGGTGAGAGACACTAAGAGAAAGAACTTAATGTGCGTAAGGGTATAAAACTTAGCCAGACAAAGGATAAAAATATGTCTTCCAACATTTTACAACAGCATACTCTTTAATTTTTCACTAAAGTATCCTAATAGTAGAAAAAAACTTAAAGATCTCAGAATAGGAGCTGGAAAAGATGACTCAGCAGTTAAACACACTTGCTCTTTCAGAGGACCCAAGGTTCAGTTCCCAGCACCCATATCAGAAGCAGATTTAACCACCTGTAACTTCAGCTCCAAAGGATCCAAAGTTCTCTTCTGCCCTCCCTGGGCAACTGAATAGTACACACACAGATAAACAGGAGCATGCACATGCATACATAAGAATAAAAATAAAAATATTATTTTAAAAAATAGACTAGGAATCATATATTATATTCCCTTTAAATTTCTGACTTAATTTTAGGACATGTGTATTCCACACTCTGAGTTACTTATGCTTATTGTAATAGTAATTTAATTTACAAATGCTCAAGTAAAATTGATACTGCAAAAATATTGTTTATAACCCTACCTTAGATTCTTTAAGAGTCAGATTATTCCTTGATATATTGCCATGTACCCAAAAATACAAATGATGGTAATACTTTTTCTCATCTCCTCTTCTAACTCCTTTTTCAAAGTAACAATTTTCTTAAGTACAATAGATTTAAGCCTTCTTTTTTGAACATATAAATACTGGTAAACTACTATGAAAGTTATTAGAGTTAAATTTTAAAACTTTCAAAAAGTTCTACTTAATAAATTAAACACAAATTAGCTTATTAATTCAACCTGGCTAGAATCTCCATTTCATATTAAACATTTACTTTTTAAGATCACTCAAAAATTATTTAAATAAGTATTTTTTAAGCAGATAAAGTAATCTTTTTTTCCTTTCTTGGTATTTTCTTCTCTGCCCAGATCCAAAGAAAGAAAACCAATGTGAACTTTACTGCTTTCTTTTTCTAAGATTTTTTTTAATGCTTCAAATTCCAAATAAACTTCATTGTTCTTCAATCCTATTTACAGAAGCAAAGTATATATTTTATCTACTTAACTGACATCCAAAAAAGTACCCTGTTCAACTTACTCAGCAATCTATCACCAGTAAGAGTAAAAATAGAATCTCATTCATCACTTCTTCCCCAGTAGCAAACTGTTAGTTCTCCACTACACACTCTGGGGTCAAGTAGTCTATTTTTTTTTAAATTTATTTTCATTTTATGAGTGTTTTGCCTGCATGGACTTATGTGTACTACATGCATGCTTGGTACTCAAGGAAAACAGAATTTCAGACAGTATAAGGGTCCATATGGCTTCTGGGAAACAAACCCAAGTCCTCTACAAGAATAGCCAGGGCTCTTAACCAATGAGCTACCTCTCCAGCCCAATATGTGGTTTTAATATAGTTGAAACTTACTATGTACCAACTAATAGACTGTAAAGTTTTGGCAAGTAATACTAGTATTAAGTAAGCTCATTAGAAGTTAAATTGGAGTTGGGCAGTGGTAGCATACACCTTTGATCCCAGAACTCAGAAGGTAGAGACAAATGGATCTGAGTCTGAGGTCAGCCTGGTGTACAGAGGGAGTTCCAGGACAGCCAAGGTTACACAGAGAAACCCTGCTTGATAGATTGATCAATAGATAGATAAATAGATACACAGACAGACATACAGACAGATGTTATACTGGAAGTTAGGGTGTGGTGTTATTGGTAGAGTGTTAGCCTAGCATGCACAAAGCCCTGGGTTTAATCTTAGTATAGCTAAAATTGGGCATAGTAACACATGCCTATAACCCCATCACTGGGGAGGTTGAAGTAGGAGGATCAGAAGTTCAAAGTGATCCTTGGTTAGGTATTGCAGGGAGCAGACCAGGCCAATTGTTCTTCCTGGCTGCCCGGCTAGCTTACACCGTAAATAATCACACAGAAATTGTATTAAGACAAACAAGCGGCCTTTCTTTAACAGTTAGGTACTGCAAGGCTAACAGCTTTTTCCTACTCTGAAGAAATCACTAATTTTCTCTAATATATTGCTTATATCCATGAATTCATGAAACAACATAGTTGAAATGTAGACTTCTTTTTAACTCTAGCTCTACCCCATAAAAAGGTACAATTGCCAGAGCACACAATTCCTTAGGTAGAATTTAGGTTTTATTTTCAGTAATGACTTGCCTACTTAATAACATAATCCTTTAAAATAAAGATGTATTTATATATTATTAACAGTAAAGAGCTTTTAGAAAATAAAACAGCTAGGAATACAGCATGTAGCTCAGTGGTAGTGCTTGCCTAGAATGCAAAAGGTCCCTGAGTTCAAACTCCAGAACTACAAAAAAAAGTATGACTTTGAAAAATAAAGTAAATGTTTGACAACTCCAGAGCTGAAGAGTAGCATCTCCTCAGCTGAAATTTAGTGTTTTGATACTCTGAACAACTATTTCTGAATGACTGAAATACTAAATGATCATATAACTGTAATGTCTTTGTGTTCTAGCTTTTATTTAATTCCTACTGCTACTCTTATTTTGTTTAAATATCTTAGTGACATCAAACCTACAACTTAATATGGAAGCATATAATTATTAGAGCAAAAAAAAGCCTTTTCCTAGCCAAGTGCAGAGATACACATCTATAATCATTAACATTGGGTGCAGAGGCAAGAGATTCCAAGTTCAAGACCATCCTAAGTCATATATAAAAGTTCCATCATAAAAAATAAAAATTAAAAAAAGCACTTTACAAAAAAAAAAGCTCATCTTTTCCTAACATGTATTCCTCTTATGGAAAATTCAGACAATGAATTATCATCTTTCTTTAATTAATTACCTTGGTACCAAACATTATCAGTGTTACCTACTAAGATACTGAATCCACAGTGGACCATAATCTCTGTGACTCTACAGTGTTGTATGCATTCATTATTTCCCTGGCAATATTGTTACAGAGGTTTTAAAGTAATAGAACTACTTACTGCCTTGATAAACAGCTTCTTTCCAAATAGGAAAAAGGAGGTAAAACATGACACATACAAAATATATTGCCTGCTATGTAAGTGCATAGCAGACTCCAAGTATAAATAAATACTACTAAAGCTGCTAAGAAGGTTCTACATCTGCCCTACATCTGTCCTTAGTTTTGTGGCAGCAGGTATTTGTTTACCTGTCTTACATTAGTCATTATCAAATTATCACTAGTCTTGCTATAAATAGTAACACAATTACAGAACATTAGAAAAAGAAACATTAGATACTAGACTTAGGTCACCAAGACTATATAATTTTCCTTTCCTACGAATCTACACCAGATAAAGACAAGTAATATATTTATTCTAAGAGGTACATAATCTTCAACATAAAATGTTTCAGCGTAGTACAGGACTCAGTGGCAAAAGTTGCTTCTGCCAAGTCTGGCAACTGAGTTTGATCCCCAAAACTCACGTGGTAGAAGTAAAAAACTGACTTTTGAAAGTTGTCCTCTGACCTCGTGACCACACACACTCCATTAAACCACAAACACACAAACATGAACATGCACACACACACGATAAATTTAAAGACATACAATCAAATTTCATATATATACATTCTTATTTTCCTAAAGAATAAACGGTATAACTGAAGTAACAATATTACTTTAACACAAGCTGATTTTTAAATCCTAAATGATTCAAGATAGGCAAGCAAAATAGAAATGCTATTCTTAAACATTTCCCTTTCTTTTAAAATTCCAAGAAAGTTAATTCATATGATAAGCTGCCTAGACTGTACTGTATTTGTTAAATTCATAAATGAAACGAAGATCAGAAATATCCAGGTAATGAATAATTTCAGAGAATACTGTCTTTAAACAGGCAACAATGCTATAAATAAGCCAATTAAAAACTAAAAACTTTAGGAGTGACGATACGGTATTTTTCAGAACACTATAAAAACATTTATGGGGTAGACCATATTCCACATTTCCCTCTACCTTTGTAAAACAGATTTAGATAAAACACTTAAAATTACTATTATGAAAAATGCTAAGACTTTTTTTCCCTACTCCAGCCTTAAATTGAGATCCTTCTTTTTCCTCAGCCTGACCCATGCAGAGGTTATGGACATACGCCATCATGTCTAGCACCAAGGCATTTTCATAAAACATCCCTTCTACCTTTAAGAAAGCCAAAACTGCCCAGTGGTGGTGGTGGTAGTGCATGTCTTTAGTCCCTGCACTCCTGATGTAAAGGCAGGCAGGTCTCTGGAGTTCGAGGCCAGTCTGGTCTACAGAGTGAGTTCCAGGACAGCCAAGGCTACA
>LOEQ01005241.1:62666-78480 GCA_001685075.1 Bramus lutescens
GGAGCCTAGTCTGTTTGGATGCTCACCTTCCTAGACCTGGATGGAATAGGGAGGACCTTGAACTTCCCACATGGCAGAGAACCCTGACTGCTCTTTGGACTGGAAGGGAGGGCAATTGGGGTGAGGGGGAGGAAATTTTTAATAATAAAGAAAATGGAAAAAAATAAATGAGATTTGGTCTAATGTGGATGTAATTTACTTAATATTGAAGGTGGACTTCATGCCTAGATAATGATTGAAAAAATTAAATGTTTTACAATGCCTCCTTTTCTGTGATGATTTTAGTTCTGTACTAAATAGATATTAAACTGTCGTTGGCCTTGCTTCATTAAGGAAAGTGGGGTAAACATTGCTAGTCACTTTGTGGTCATTGCAATAAGAAATTTGGAGGATTAAATGTTAGCAAATGTCCTCTGAAAACTTGGGAAGTCAAGACACTACAAATGAGATATTACAAGAATAGTATCTCCTAAAGAGATGGTTCATAAATGTATTACTGATAGAACAAGGTTTCCCTCAGCTGGCCTTGACATTAAAAATAAAAAAGGATCTTGGGGCCGGAGTGATTACTCAGCAGTCAAGAGCACTCCTGAGGTCTTGAGTTTGGTTTCCAGCACCCACATCAAGTGGCTCACAAACACCTGTTGCTCTACTTCCAGGGTATCCAACACCCTCCTCTAACCTCTGCGGGCACACATGTGGCACACACAAATAAAAAAATTTAAGTATTTTTTTAACTAAGTACAGTCAAGGATATTAGGAGTTTATTATCAAAGAAACATACTGTAATATGAGTACTAATAAATCTAATGATAGTTCATGCATAAATCATCCCCTGCTAACCAATTCAATTTCCCATAATCTGAATAAGAGATAAGAGTACCTTAAGTATAGACATACTCTAACTCAATTTGAAGATATTACTCTCTGTGGTTTTATCTGTTTTCTTTTGAGGGGTATATCCCGACCTGGCCCCAAACTCACTTTGTAGCCTCAGATGGCCTTGAACTTCTGATTCTCCTCCCTCCACTTCCTGAGTACTGGAATTATAGATGTGTTATATAGTTTAATTTAAACTGGTATTTGGTTTATCGTTTAATCTCAAGAGTTTTAGTAGCTTGAATGAGTTGCTCATCTTTTGAGTAAGTTAACCAAAGAAATTTATTTGTGCCTGTAAAGCTGAGAACTTTGTTCTTGATCTATCAAACTGTTGGCATCATTTGGTAAGCAGCCAATCTAGGAGGATTTTGTGTTGCCATAGGGGTAAGTCAGAGGCCAATGTGAAATCTTTTTTTTTTTTAATGAAGTAGGATAAAAGGCTAAAATATTTCAATTTGTGTTTTGAAGAAAATGAAAGTTTTGGGTCACTTGAAAGAAAGTTGATATGTCCGAGTAATGATTAACTTGTAATTTCAATACTTTGGGGATGATGAGACAGGGTCTCACTATGTAGCCAAAGTTAACTTTTATCTCATGTTATGTCCCACCATGCCCAGCATAACAGGACTATTTCTAATGAAAATGAAAACCTCTGCTAGTAAGCAAAACAGATTATTTCATATTTAATTAACAAAAAAGTAGGTGTTCCTATACTAATCTCAATCCATTATAGTGGTAAATAATTTTTATAAATCCTCCAAGAGTAGTCTTTTAATCGTGTTAAAATTAGGAGTGTAAGGCCCTTAGGTTACATGAAAAGTTGAGGGTAGTCAGTAGTAGTTAGATTTTCTATTACTGTCTTTTGTTCTCATTTCTCTATCTAATGTAATTAGTTTTGAAAACCTCAGGTCTGCCAGAGTCTCCCAGGGTCTAAATTAAGAGGTGGTTTTCTTGAAACAAAAGAGTGTGGATTATATACTCAGCTAACTCAGATGGCAGAAAATGAAACTAATCATTTTAGGGTTTTGGAGACTTGTGTTTGCAGTCAGAGGGGAAAGGTGAGAGTTAGGCCGGAGTATGAACTGGCCATAATGCTATCCACATCCGGTAACCAGTACCGGCTTGATTAACTATAGGTCTTTGGACCCCCTTCAAGGTACATGAAGTTCAGTTCCTTCTTCTGTAAAGTGAAGGAACTGTATACTTAAAATGTGAATATTCTATGAACTCATAACTTTTCCAGTTGAAAAGTACATTTCAAAACAATTTCCCAGGGTTCAGTGAGAGGGCTTGGCATTTCCTCCCATGCCTGACCACCGGGAGTTTGATCCCCACGACACATATGGTGGGAAGAGCCAACTAGAACTGACCTTTGGAGCACACCACACATCCAAGATTGTTTTTAAGAAAATCAGCCTTTCTCCCATCTTCAGGCTGTCCGTCTCCTTTACTCCAGCCATCATTTCCTTTGCCTTTTAAACTCCATTGAACCCCTTTTGTCAATTCTTGCTATTTTGTCCTGGGTTATTGAAAACCTATTCTGAAAACCATTGCCTGTGTGTGTGTATCTTGAAGTGTTTTCCATAATAAAAGATGCTGATCTTTCATCGTTCATTAAGGGCTTTGACAGTTTGAATTGTTTTTTTATAGACTATAGAAAGGGTCTAGTTTCAGCTTTATACATGTGGCTAGCTAGTCTTCATAGACCCATTTGTGGAGGAGGTGTCTTCTGTCTAGTTTATGCTTTGGGTACCATTGTCAAGAATTGGAGTTTATTTCCGAGTCCTCTGATGTGGTTTCCGTGACTATTTCTGTGACTGTACAATATTGGTTTGTTACTATGGCTTCCTAAATCAGATATCATGCTGCTTCCAGCGTTGCTCCTTTTGCTTGGAATTGCTTTGGCTATTCAGAGTCTTTTGTGCTTCTACTTGAATTTCATGTTTCTTTTTTCTAGTTCTGTGAAGAATGTTTCTGGAATTTTGATGGTATTTGATATAATTTGATATGAACTCAAAAAGTTAAGCACTGGAACATAAATTTAAAAATCTGTTTTCAGTAAAAAGAAAAAATAATCAGTACATGAGCAAGTGAATTAAAAAAAATAATTCTCAAAAGAAGTACAAGTAGCCAATAAATACATGGTGAAGGAAAAACCTCAATTCCTTGACTGTGAAGGAAATCAAATTAAAACCGCATCAAGATTCCATCTCAGTCCAGACAGAATGACTATCATTAAGAAAACAAAAATGCTTTAAAGATTGCAAGGGTAAACAGAACCCTGATATCAATACTGTGGAAACAATGTGGAAATTCCACAAAAACTAAACATAAAGTCAAGTAAGATGGCTCAGTAGTTGTCGTGTGTTTGATGACCAGAGTTCCATCCCTGGGACCCACCTAAAGGTGGAAAGAGAAACCCGTGTTCCACTAAAGTTTTCCTTTTACCTTTGAACATGTGCCATGGCCTACATTCCCTGCCCTCACAAATCATACACACACACACACAACATTAACTTTTTTTTAAAACCAAGAATATGGCTACCACATGATCCTGTTATATACTCCTAAGTATATGCAGAGGACTCAGAATTAGCATACAGTAGAAATATCTGCATATTCATGTCTATTGCACCACTATAATAGCTAAACTATAAAATCAACCTAGAGGCCCACTGGTGGATAAATGGGTAACAAAAATGTGTATGTGTATATTTGTGGAGGATTATTTAACTACAAAAAAATTAAATTGTCATTTCCAGGAAAGTAGATAACAATAGATACGGATCACTTTTAGTGAGAACTAGACTCTGAAGGACCAGATTTTTGTGGTAAAGGGGGTTAATATGGCCAAAGTACTTTGTGTAGATGTATGAACACGTCATGACAAAACCCATCACTTTGTGCAAATAATGTGCACTAATATTGTTAATTTTATCTTACAAATTAATTTTAACATGTTTTAATTGGCACAGAATTACACCAGTTTTCTACCTCCCTTTCCTCACTTTAGCCACTTCAAGTGCCTGCCTTCCAACCCCTCCCATGTCTCCCACATTTTCAAGCTGACAGTGTTTTTTCATTTGATTATTATTGTCAAATACATATGAGTGTGTGTATATGCACAAATATATAAATATAACTTGCTGAGTCTGTTTTTGTTGTTTGTGTATATGTGGTTTCAGGTGCTCATCCCTGAGGGGGCTAATTTTCCTTCTCCCAGCAGTCGTTAGTAACATTTTAAAGGCAGCTGGAGAGAGGTCCTGTATGCATGCCACTCTTCCAGAGGGAACCTAAGTTCCTCATCAGATGGTTCATAATCACCGGTAACTCCAACTCCATGGGACTCTAATGCCTCTATCCTCTGCAGACACCAGCACCAGCACGGGTGTGCATTCCCCTGCTCCCCCCTCCACAAAATACATATTTAAAGTAATAAAAATCATTTTTTAAAAATAAAATACACTTTAAGAACTTAACTTTCCCCTTGAGGAAAAAATATTAATTGACTTACTTTGCTCATTACCAGAAAAGTACAATTATTTTTATTACTTTTGTTTAGTTTTAATCAAAATGCTCAAGAGAACAACTTAAAGGATTTAGTCTAGTTCACTATTTCAGAGGGTTCAGTCCATGGTCACTTGGCCCTATGCACCTGTGAAAGACACCATGACAAAGGAAGTATATAGAATTTCTTTGACTTAATGGCAGACACAAATCAGAATTTCTTTGACTTAATGGCAGACACAAATCAGACAGAGGAACCTTCAAAGGCACATACCATCAGCCCCACTACATACAGCTAGGCCCATGTTCAGTAAAGTCACATCTCCCAAAATAGCACCACCAGTTGTGGGTTAAGCACTTGACACACGAGCTTTGGGAATCATATCTTATTTTAGCTATAAAAAATCCTTGTTTGATATCATTTACTAAAACTGTGTAAAAGCCTAGGCACTGTGTAAGCTGAGTAAAATGAAAAGATGAACAAGACAAAGTTCTGTGTCTAAAGAGTTCATCATCTGGTGAGAGAGATATCTGGGTAAATCAATAATTGCAATATAGTTCATTAAGTGCTGTGATATAGGTAAGAGTTGAGAACAAAAATTCTCAAACCTAGCTGGGTGTGGTAGCATATGCTTTTTGTTTTGTTTTAGTTTTTCGAGACAGGGTTTCTCTGTAACTTTGGAGCCTGTCCTGGAACTCGCTCTCATAGACCAGGCTGGTCTCGAACTCACAGAGATCCACTGCCTCTTCCTCCCAAGTGCTGGGATTAAAGGCGTGCGCCACTAGGGCGAGGCAGTAGCACCCTGGCGAATTTCAGGAGAGCCAGGGCTACATAGTGAGACCCTGTCTCAAAAACAAAAACAGAACTCAAACCTGAATGAACATTAGAATTTTCTGAGGATCGCACTAAAAATTGCATTTGTTTTGCCTTATTTCTCAAAGACTTTGATTTAAATCACCTAGGGAGTGACCATGTGCTATGCTGTTTTTCAGAGCCTTACAGGGAAATCCCAGTACACAGTAAGGATTAAAAGTCACTGGGATAGAAAAAAATAACAAACTTAGTTTTTTTAGAAAAATGGGAGCTAGCGTAGGGATGCGTACCTTTATTTCAAGCACTCCAGAGTCTGAGGCAGGAGGATCTCTGTGAGTTTGAGGACAGCCTGGTTTACATAGCAAGTTCCAGGAGAGCCATGGCTACTTAGCCAGACTCTATCTCTAAATAAATAAATAAATAAATAAATGAAAAGAAAGAAAGAAAAGAAAAAGGGGAGATAGTTCTGTAGATAAAACACTTGTGCACACAGAGACCCCATGTTCCAAGAACCCATGTAGAGCCAGATGTGGTAGATTGTATCTCTGATCCCAGTATTACTGCAGTAAAGTGGGAAGTGGAGACAGAATTACCCAGAAGCTCTCACACCAGTGAGCCTTGTCCCTGCAACAGTGATGAATAACATAGCCTGTCTCAAACAAGGTGGAAGGTTGACCTCTGACCTCTACACGTATACCACAGCACATATGCACACTCACACGGAGATGAAAGAAAAATGGGCAATTGTCAAGAAAACCAGGAGAAAAGTGCTTTGTACCTAGAATTCATGATTCATCGGGGGAGCTGCAAGTAGTTTTGTAGAGCTTACTCTATAGGCTTGTGAGGAAAAGGTGAGACTGGAGAGCTAGGCAGGAGGCAGAGCAACTATTGTCTGGGAAGGATTTGGACTTCATAATACAGGTGGTGGGAGGGAGTGATGTCGTTTCTCTAGTAGAAACAATAGTTTCTGTGGTATTGGTGAAGGATGGATTAGAGAGCCTGGAATCAGGAAAGCCAGTTAATAGGCTATGATAACTCAGGCAGAAAAGGAGGCCTAGAGTAACAAGGAAACAGAACCCACAAAGCAATATGATGTGAGAAAGTAAGAGCCATAGAGGATATAGTTTCTTTATTTTTCACCTAAAGCTTACTTGTTGGCAATGAATTGAATATGTCAGGGGTAGACAGTGTCTTTCTGTGAAGTTAACTATAACCAATGTGATTTGAATCCAGTCATTTCATCCAAAATTTACCAACATAATTAGAGACTATTTACAATGCCTAAATAACTGACATTCCGACGTGCTTAGGGACAGAAACGCAACATTTCTCCCCCCAGATTGGTGGTAGACTGGGAAAAATATCTAAAATAAAGGTTCAAGAGATTTTAATGCACAGAAATGGCTGTACCTAGTCTTTAACTCTGTCCAAAGCAAATGGAGTGAAAGTCTTCTAACCTTCAGAACTTCATCTGGCATTGACCTCAGAAAAAAGAGCCTTTCTCCCGCATCATCAGACTGACTTTCTCTAGTTCCTTCTTGTTCTGTAAAGTTCTTTGATCCTGGGATTCTCTTTAAAATAGAAGTAGAAGAACAAGAGGAGAAAAGCTAAAATGAGTGTTTTTGCAAATCTAAACAATAATAAATTAGTTTGCATTTTAAATGCATTGCGGAGCTGGAGTTGCTGCCCATGCTCTAGCTCTTGGCTGCCATGCACAAGACCATAGTTGGATCATCAGCATGGCAAAAGTAGATCAATAAATGTATAGACAAAGAAATGTACTGCAAAAATCTATATCCATTATTCAAGCCTTTTAAAATTGGAGATTTTTTTTTAAAAAAGAAAGCTGTTCTCTCACCATGTTGGACTCATTTCTGTTGGTTGTTGCTCTCTCTATGGTTGTGCCCATTTTACCTGAAGGAAAGCATTTGGAAAATGAGGGCTATTCATATTCGTCATGGCCTTACTTAATTGTATAACTATAGAACTAATAATAGCATTGATATGAATGTTCAAGTTGTTTTATAAAATAACAGTATTTTGAAGTTGGGGTGGTAGGCCTTTTTTCTATAGAAAGCTTATGTTCTACGGTTGAAACACTCATTTGAGAATTACATGTAAATAAAAACTGAGTCTACAGAAATGAACCTCTAACATTTTAAAGAAGTGGGCTAAACCAAGTCCATGTATATATATACACTGTGATAGCTTAGACATGTATTCTAAAGAACAAACAAAATACGAAGGTAGGGGTTCAGAAAGAGAAAGCAGAGCAGGGAGAATGAGAGATATAGGATGGAATGAGGGGCAAGAAGAGAGAATTGTAGGGTCCTTCACAGTAAGCATGTCATGGTTAGGTCTAAACTATAGGAACCCTGTTAAATTTGAATTTCAGTATACACCAGTAGTTTTTAGCACACATTCAATGCAAAATTTGAGACACTGATAATAATTATTCATTGCTTAGCTGAAGTTCAATTCTGTCTCTTAAAAAAAAAGAAACAAAGAAAATATCCTGCTCCTCTCCTGAGCAGGTTGAGTCATTGTCACCCATTAAAACTGCCTTCATAAGGCTGCAGTTTACTTTTTAAATTTTTTTACTAAAGTCATAGTTAGAAAAAAAGACTGACTTTATTCTTCCTGTCCGAAGTTCTGTAAAATTTTGTGAAAAACAAAAGAAATTACAAATTAGTTTCATCACCTTTTAATACCACATATACAACTTTAATGTTTAGAAGGTTCGAGTTGCCTCAAAGCTTATAGAATATTTAAGAGCAATATTTTTTTGTGAAAGATGTAGATTGAGTCAGCTGTGGTTTCTGCCTCTGCCTACTGAAGTTTTAGCCATCAGGATGAGAAATTAATGAAGTGAAGCAAAGGTAAAAGGTGAGAGGAGGAACTTGCTTTCAGAACAGGGTCAGTGAGTAAATAAGTTCTCAGGCACATTCATTTTCCACTTCACTGGGCTTCCGTGTCAGTTTACAAATGTAGCACAGTATCTACACAGCCTTAGGTTCTCCTAAGGAGAACCCTCTGTTCTTAGAAAGCTCAAAGAAATGCTAAGAGCCTGGGCTGTGGGAGAAAAGACCATCACAATCAAATAGTTTATCACAGCTATGTTATCGCTAAAGACAAATCCTTAATTCTTTAAACACCAGTGGGTGTGATAGGAAGCTCATCTGAATTTATAGATTACTTAGTGCCTGCACTTTCTAAGATAGGTAACGAGCAAAGGCCACAAACAGCAGTTTTGAGATAATTCGAGTCAGGCTGTGAGGGCTGACACAAACCCTGAGCCAAATTATAAGAAGCAAACTCCTTCACTTGTGACCTTTCTGGGGAGGGGATGGGGGAAGGAAAGACTTATCCCTGAGTGAAAACAACAGAAACATTTTCTTGGGGAAGATCAGATGAAGCCCAGAGATAAGACTTTGATGATGCTGAGTCCCAGGCTTCATGGAATTCCCCAAATAGGGATTGCTTGAACTGTAACAAAGTCTCTAGTATTTGCCAAAAGGCACCATTAACTCAGACAGGCTGCACACTGAACAGTGGAGGAGGGATTCTTGGCCAAGACCATTGGAGCCAAACTTCCTTCTACTTGGAAGTATCTGAAAAGAAAGGACCTGGGCTTGCCTGTATAGCCTAGGAGGTGTGTCCAAAATGACATGCCACTCTTCCTCTAGGACAAGTTTAAGCAATTCAATTCTTTTTGAAACCAGAGGAACCAGAACACCATCCAAGAGGGCTATTAAGTACTTAACCTTCAAAGAGTCCTTGTGTAATAGCCCAACCCATTTTTACTTCATTGCCCTAATTGCCTGATTTATTTGTAGCAGTGAGAAAAAGTGTTCGACAAGAATTATGGAGGAAGTAGGCAATTGCTTTTGTTTTTTTTTCTTTGTTTGGAATGGGGTGAACTATAGTTCAGGGAGGAGAATAATAATAGTTAAGACTTGTACAACAGAACACCGAGTTTAATGTTTAATCAAGGCTGCCAGTAATACATCTTGGTGCCACATAGCATGGCACAAAACAGCAATAGGTTCTTTTCTTCGTTTTTCATTTGGTATATAAATGTGGCACGTTTTGTCCTAAGGGTAATAGAAAGCCAGTCTCTTACAGCATTTCACATTTCCTGAATTTCCATTTATTATGGACTTGGCTTAGATGTGGTTGGTGCCACCTACCGGACTAAATATATAATTACAGGCCTTCCAACCCATTTGTAAACACTCCCTCAAAACAGCCTTAGGGAATATTCATTCCTTCATTGGGAGGATGCTACGATAAATAGCTAAGTTCGGATTCCCATCACAGTTTTCAGGACTGGAAGAGGCATAAGAAATCAAACTTTAACATTGCCATTATATTGTTTGCTCCAGAATCCCAGCTTTACCTAGGGACACAGAAGCCTGACTTTCAGAGTCATTATAAGGGTTACACAAAATGAGAAGCTTTAAATGTGCTCTGTTACATGTGATGGCTGTAAATATTAGATACAGAAAAATTGAACTCAACCTGCCCATGTCGTGTAAGAGCTACAACACATATATCAGTCTGACCCTAGAGCCATGGCTTTTTCCATTAAATTAAAACTTCTCAGAGTTTGGTAGTGAAATCATTTTAGGTGACACCTGTAATAAATTTAAGAGGTTTTATAACATGGCTTTAAATCCTGTAATCCACAGTGGGGGAAAGTTTTTTGAAGCAAACTCTCACCCAGGCTGGCCTTGCCCCTTTGGGCCTGATGCCTCGCACCCTACATGCTGGGATTGTAAACAGGTGTCTCTGCACCTGGCTCACTTATTTCCTTTCCAATGCACCAAGGAGGAAGTTTAAAGTTGGTCCTGGTTTCTTTAAAATGAACAGTCTTGTTAATTTTATTTTCCAATAATGATAAAACAGGTTCCAGGCTTGACCATCTCTCTAGAATTCATTTTTTGTTTCGTTATTATTAAATTTACTCGTGAACCCAACATTGTTTTGTCGTTTAGTGACACAAATTTTGTGCCTGTTCATGGAAGCTCACGCCTGTGATACTGGCTCTTAGGAGGCTGACGTTGAAGGACCACTGTGAGCCTGAGGTCAGCATGGGCTACACAGTAATTTCCAGGCCAGCTAGGGCTACAGAGTGACATCCTGTTCTGTTTTGGTTTTGAACTTTTTTTCCCAAGAAATACATGTATGAAAATGAAATCAACCTGAGTTGAAGAAATAATAAGCAACAGTTTAAAGAAGTTGAGAAACAGTAATGCTACCACATTATTTTCCCACTCTCAATAATGATACATTTATTTAACAATTCTCTCATTGTCCGTTTGTTTTCTGTTGTTGTAAGAAACATTCTAATCAAAAGCAACTTGGGGAAGGAAGGGTTTACTTGGTTGACAAGTCCCAACCACAGTCTATCATGAAGAGAAGTCAAGACAGGAGTTCAGGGCAAGAACTTGGAGTCAGAGATGAAAGCAGAGACCATGGAAGGCTGTTGCTTACTGGCTTGCTTTGCCCATTTTCTGATACAACCCAAGACTCTCTATCCATGGGTAGCGCTATCCACAGAGATTGGGCCTTCCCAAATCAATCAGTAATCGAGGCTCCAAAAGACTTCGGGCCAATCTAATGGAGACATTTTTCTCAGTTGAAGTTTTCTTCTCCCAGATGACCCTAGCTTCTGTCAAGTTGACAAAAAACTAATCACCATAAGAACTAGCACTTCTGGGTTTCTTATAATAAAAAACAGAGATTATAAATAAATCAACATAACCAAAATCTATGATTGTTAGATTTTGGATCCATTGGCTCAAACCAAAGGATTTTGAATAAGTGTAGACATCTAGTCTCTGCTCAGTGAATACATATAGTAAACCTTGGGACTACTGGATGGATCCTGCCTGTGGCTGTGGTGATATGTAGTGACTGATGAGCACTGTAGAACCCCACACTTCATTTGTTACACATGAAAGAGAAGAGAAAGTACGGATCTGTGGGCTGCCCCAGTTTAAACTGATGGCGCATTCTGTGAGTGTGTAGAGGAGTCTCCTCTGAGGCACACAGCTTGAATGGAATCACTAACGGAAGATTGACTTATATCTGAAATTTAAAGAACTGTTTCCTTACTATGTGGATCCCTCGAGGTGATCTTTGGCTAATTTTCAATGACTTAAAAACACAGCTGTCTGTTTTCCTCATACTTCTTCTTTGTCTTTTGAAATTTCCCTATTAATGACTTACTGCCTCCAGGCTCTTTCTTTCCAACTTCCTGCTGTCCAGTTCTTCTCAAAATATAAGTAGAAAGAAAAAGAGTGCGGAACTCTGCCTGGGGACATCTAGTTCATCTAGTTTTCTAGGTTTTCCACATTTTACCTATTGAAGAAGATAGAATGCTGTGTGCCTGAACCAACTTGCTGCATTCTATTAAAAAAAATTTCACAATAATGACTTGCTAACTATTGCATCAAGGAGCAGATAAGACACAGTCTAGGGATTTAGATTCTGGATTCACGGAAATATTATTGAGGATATTGACAACTGACATTTTATAGGAAGTCTTGTCCCCTTTGTGGAGGCCTGTGGGAGATATTGCTCTCAGGTCTCAGTACCATGAAAATCTGTATTTGTCCTAATCAACCGGTTTGCTGTCACTTCATGAACACTGACAATCATGTTTTCTGGAAAATTCAGAAATAAATTTATAACGTACCTCCACTAACTAAATAGCATTTCGATCCTACATTATCATATTTTGGCAGAACTTCCCTTTCCTTTGACGTGGTCATCTATTTATTTAATCATATGTGTTGTGTGTTATTTTTATAAGACATTCAAGTTCTTTATGGACTAAGACCAAGAAGAAATTAGATACATACATACAGACAGACAGATAGATACTGGAAAAGCATTGCCACTCTTGGGGTAGGATTTCTCATGCACGTCTCTTCTTAAAAATAAGACTTTAGATTAATAGATCCTTGAAAATTTAAGGGTCTTTTCCCTACCTATCATAGCCATTATTTTACCTTTTTATGAAATATTATGATTTCCAATGATATTATAACATCTTTAGGGGAAATCACTGTCATTCCCAGAAATACATCTGAATTAGTGAACTTGGAATCTTTGCCTACTATCTCCTACACCTTTGCTTTGAAGTAACAGTATATCCAATATGACGTACAAGACCAGTTCTAGTTCTTAGGATGGAGTAAAGGTGAAAGAAACTAAGTATTTTTGAATGTCAACAGTTGTTGTCTACATATACTAAGGATATGATATATTTATCTTTACAAAGGAAAGCTTAATTTCTTCCACAGAGACTCCTTATCTTAATACAATAGTTACTGAATACTGGCATTAATGATGATTATGAAAAAAAATGTTTCTACACATTTAACTTACACTGTGTGCCAGGCACAGAGATGATCATTGTTAATAATGGGACCTTCAGTGTAACAGAAAAAAACAAACCCTCCAGCTACATAGCTCTGATACTCCACCCACTTTGAGGCCTTGGAAGATCCAAAGCTCCTTGATTTGGCTCAAAATTGTGCTGTAGGTACAATGATAATTTTAAGACATTGGCCTTCGGATAGTTCTTTAAGGCTTCAATTCTCAGCTCAATCACTTTGCCATGAGAGCCATTCTGAAAGAGGATGTTTTTCAATACATTCACATAATACTGACTTTTCTAAATTTACTACTACCTGTGTTTTGTTATACAGATTTTGAAAAACAAAGCCCCCATGTTTTGTCTTTTATTTATTTGTTTGTTTATTATTTTTTTTTGAGACAGGGTTTCTCAGTAGCTATGGAGCCAGTCCTGGAACTCACTCTGTAGACCAGGTTAGCCTTAAATTTACAGAGATCTGCCTGCCTCTGCCTCCCAAGTGCTGGGATTAAAGGCGTGCACCACCACTGCCTGCCATGTTTTGTCTTTTAAAGTTAGGAAGATGGTACTTGTTACATTCCCCCAATTTCAAATAGTACAAAATAAAAACATGGAAAGAAGTATTAATTATTCAAGGTAAATCCAGAGATAGGTGACTTCAGTTCTCACCCGCAATCCAGTTCTTTTAATATGCAATGGAGGATGTGAGATTTGGGCTTAACAATATAAAGTTAAAAGCTTTTACATTGTCTAAATAAATATATTCCTTGTTAAGCCTTGGAAAAGCTTAGTACCTGAAGGATGTTAGTTGTTCCTCATATTTGACCCATTTTATTTTCTTCTGTTGCTTTTCCTGGTGGAAGAAAGACCTTCTCGGTGACAAAGTAAATTGAGATAAAAATCAGTTTTCTCAATATCCTGCAACAATTTATAACAGAATTATAGTATCATAGGTTGGCTGTTAGACTGGTTTTTATTTCACAGTCTTCTTAATTTGACCTCCCCATGTAATGCATTCTCTAAAAGCTAAGAGAGTTCATTTTCTGTGAATGATTTGTTTTGGGAAGATGAGATACAAATGTAATATCTCTAAATAAATTTCCACAATAAATTAACAAGTATTCTGTATGCATGGAATTGCCATTGTTGGTATGGGTTTTCTCATTTTAGCATAGTTAACATGATTTTGCAGAAACCTGTGGTGCTATCTAACATAAATAGTATCCCAAAGATACTACATTGCTTCTAAAGTTTGCATCAGTTTGGGAGCACACCATACTGTAAGCAGATTATTGATTAATTTATCAGTTACAAAAGCCACTACTTCTCAGAGTGGTTGTGTGCCTGCCCTCCTTATCTCCTCCACTTTTTCTGCTTCTGTTATCCCTGGCTCCCTCCTGGCCTTCCTAAGTGATAGGGGCTAAAAGGGATAGACGATTCCAGATGGGAAAATGAAGTGTCGTGGCAGACTAGAAATCAAATATACCCTAAAAGCCCTGATTTTCCCCAAGTTACCGCTGATTGTTAAAGGGCAGTGCCAGCTGTATAGCATCAGTGATTATAATATCCTAAGTCCACTCACCTTTCCATCCTTCACGTCTGCCTTGGGCTTCGTCAGGAACGTTTTCTGTTGATCATAGAGCTCTTCTGACTCAAATGTCTGTGGAGAGACATTTTGGCAAAGCTTTAAATTAGTGGTAATTATGAAGCCCAGGTTTTTGGTTCCTGCCAGTCAGCAACTTCTCAGGGCTCAAAATGGAAATTATATACCTACCAGAGGGGATTAAAATGATTCCTTAATGTTCCTTATAATAATAACAACTATTAAGTGAATCCATATAATATACCACTGACAGCTAAGCTTCTCACCTCATTCCTTACTTTTGCTACTACATTACAGTCCTTCTTGTTTCATCTTCACAACTCTGGGAATTATTTTTGTTTCCATTTTATCGTTGATGAAATTGAGACTTTGAAAGGTTAAGCCACTTGTTAATTGTCATACAGCTAGAGAAGTACATGGAGCTAGAGTTAAAACCAAATCATTTTAGACATTGTGAACCATTTGAAATGTGAAAAAAAAGTTTAATAAAATATATGTCACAAGTTAAGAAAGAAAGGGAAAGGGGAGGCCTTTAAGAGAGGAGGCTGGAAAGGTGGGTACAGACCAATTAAGTCACAGCAGGAAGGGCTGTAAAGGACGACTGAAACACTTTCAGTGTTTTTAAAAGATCACTTTGTTATGCAAATGGAGCATGGCTGGAGGCAGAGACATGACGAACTGAGGATGAGGGACCAGAGGATTGAGAGGTCCTGTGCATTATCTGTAGGACAATACTTTTGAGAGATCCTTAGGGGCACACCTTGTTCAACAGCATCTCCATTTCCTTCCGAAGCATCTTGTTTTTCTTTTCCTATTAGAAGAGGAAGAACCAACCAAACAAATGTGTTTGTCTGACTGTTAACTAACGTTAGAACAGCAGCTGTTTAATCAAATGGATTTGTGAACACGGTAAACCACAGAGGAAGACAGTAAATGAACCTAGCATTTCATACAGAAATATGAAAGATGATTTTGATGATTATGATGATGGTAGTCGTGGTGGTTAAAAAGTTATTTCAAGTAATAACTTTTTATGGTGGTTGTGAGATGTATCAGAAATAAATTCTTAACGCTTAAGATGCTTTTATATGACAGTCATCTCAGTGCTTAGAGCGTTAACTTCTAATTTTCAAAGATCCTTTATGCGTTGATTTCAAAAAGATCCAAGACTCTTTCAAAACAAGCTTTTTTCTTTTAATTTGATAGGTATGTCTAACCCTTTAGAAATGAAAAGTATTAATAAGCTTATATTCATTAACCACTAGGTGAGACTTTCTTTTTTAGGACAAAAAAGTAGAATCTTGCTAGCTAGCTCCTGCTCTTTCCAACATCTAGCCTGATTTCCTTAGCATCTCCTTGGATTCCCTAGATCAAAGAGATACATGGTTGAAGCATCAGAGGCTAGAGATGGGCACTTACTATTTCTATGTGTGACAAGGGTGGTTCAAGCAGCTATGCAATCAGCCAGGAAGTAGTCTTCCATGGAGGTTCAATGGTGGCTAAAATCCTAGGAATTAGAGAGGTTCTTAACGTTGAAAATCTCTGTCACTAGCATGATTCCATTCCTAATTGACATTGACGACCCCCAGTGGGGGAAACTCTCACTCAAGTCTCGGGATAACAC
>LOEQ01005241.1:78529-90718 GCA_001685075.1 Bramus lutescens
GTCCTTGCTGCAATCACACGAGGTTTATTGGACAAGACAGGAACCAGTGCTCTGGGGCCGAGACTCATAACCCATGCAAGGGAGGAGTTCGACCCCGAGTAACTGGGAGAAGGGGTTTTTAAGAGAAGAAACCACAGCCCAGTAATCCAAAGGGGGTAATGAGGGCGTCATAGAAAATTCCAAAAATCCAGTGATGATCACAAGGGGGCAACTCCCTGTTTCTCAAGATTATTCTCAAGATTACAATCTAACTTTATCTTCAGCTAGTTCCTGAAACAGTCACTGAACCAGCTAATCCTAGATTTCTGATTCTTCTCTCCCTGCTTAGATTTTTGGCACTATTTTTTTCTGCTGGGGGGGCGTCTGGATTTATCCAGGTCTTTCAACATTAGGTCTAGTTATGTGATCAGTAGTGAATTCTATGCTCTTTAATAATCAATGTGTAGGTCTCCAACAGTCACTGAAAGTACTTTCCACCCTTTGAAAAGAATGTTTTAGTGTTTGATTTGAGGGAAGGAGTGTTTGGACTTCTGTATAGAAGGAATTGAAAACCTTAACATCTTTCAAATTAATTCCAGAATTATACCCCACCTCACAGATAAGGTAGCTTCCACTTTCTTCTACTGCTGTGAGTATCCAGCTCTGATTCAGTTTCAAGTCTGACTACAAGAAGGATACTTTAGGCAATCATTAATTTATGTTTGTGTTATTGTCCTTTTTTTCTCTCTGGATCTGAGTAGAATTTAAGGTGTAACATGTTCTCTTGCCCTGAGATAAGTCTATATTGCTTGTTTGCTAACAGTTGGTATTTGAGCACTTCTTGCTGGTTTTTGTTCTCCTGAAGTCTGAGTTCCTTAAGGGCTTGTGATAATGGTAGAAAGAAGACAGAACAACTGAAATGGTATTTTCTATGATTAGAAAGGAAACAGAGACTTAGTATTTTCTAAGAACAATGGCTATTCTAACAAAGATTTAAGGTCTCAAATGCCTAGGAATGTCTCTCTAATCCAAAGAGTTCCCATGCTCAGAAAAAAATCACTCTTCTGCTTGGTATAGAAGCAATTCTACCAACATAAATAAGCAAAAGTAATCAGTGATAAGCATAACAATGATGGGCCTATATGATTAAAGGCATTTTTAACTGTTTCATGGGTGGTCATAGGAAGAGTAGCTTCAGGAGATGAGGACCAAATTATACTTATTTTAAAAAATAAAGAATCCCTATATGGCCTGCTTTTGTAGTGATACATTCTTTTATATTCTACTGGAACTGAATGTACAAATTTATAAAGAAAAACCAATCAGTGATTTATTTTTAACTATTTTATTTTATTACTAATCTATGGTGATTGCATTCTCCAGCCTTTCTGTCTTTAGAATACTGAGTAGAGATGCATACCTTCTTTGCTTTTCCTCCAAGTTAGCCATTAGCTTCTGGAATAAGAGAGTGTTCTTATCTTCTAGAGGCTTTAGTATCTCTAGAAGTTCCTGCTTTCTTAACTTTAAGTCTTCATTCAGTTCCTTCAAGTAGTTGTTATCTATTTTAGAATTTCTGTGGGAAGAGGTGCAATAATCTACCTTTAGCTTAGGTAAATGAAGACCCTTTCCCCCTCCTAGGTTGCTTGCCATTGACTTCCCCCATGAAAGACTCACTTTTTTGAGGCCAAGAAAGATCCTGAAGAGTTTGTGCCACTTGTAATCTTGAAGGGAAATTCCTAATGATAAAGAGGCCCTCTTGAAAATATGCATCTTCTCTCCCCAGCCAGTTAAGACATCATTTTGTGCTGCTGTTCTTGAAGCTCCTGTTTCATTGGACTGACTTTAGCTACAGCTTGAGGTCACAATAGCACCCAGACCACAACATAAGCAGAGATTGTAAACAGAGTCAGGACTGCTTGATGGCTGAATATACTGAACTACGAATGAATTGTCTTAGGTTTAGCCCAATCCAAATCCCCAAGTTGTGGGAGAATTGTCTATATTCTGTCAATCATGTTTTAAATAAACACTGATTGGCCAGGCATGAAGTATAGNGGCCAATCAGCTTTATAACTTATAGAGACCTCTGTGTGATTTTCTTTGGGGCTTTCCAGCTGTGGGGTAGTAGGTGGAACAGAAACCCCAACAAGCCAGCCCTCATATTACACCAAGTTTTATTCAGAAATCTTTGAATGAAAAGGATAGGATCACAGCCAACATACCTGCATTATAAAACTACTGTTGGATTAGAAAATAGTGACTTGCCAACACCATGGCAACAAACCTCTGTGGAAAACCTGTCTGCTCAAAGTGCTGGATTCAGTGAGTGAGGAAAAGCTGAAAAGATAACAGTACCTATCTCCGGGAGCTTGGCAAAGGAAAAGATACTTCTAACCAATACTTAAAAGTGGACAGAGGTCAAACTGGGGAACACTGTGAGTGCAATGGAGTAATAGTTGAGGCATTGCCATTTTCTCCAATCTCTAAAACTCTGTTATGTCATCTGGGTGAGTCGCCCCTATAATCCCAGCACTAGGGAGGCAGAGGTAAAAGGATTGGAAGTTTAAGCTTGGGCTGTGTAGCAAGACTGTCCTTCAAAACTAACCCAAGCCAATGCAAAACAAAACTTTGATATAATGTCAAGGGACAAGGATTTGGGGCCTATAGGGAAAGGATATTGTTTGGAAAGATCTACACTGTCTTCCCCAGCCAGATTCTTTTCTGGAAGGCTCTATTTCCTAGGCTCATCTCCACAGATTGATTCTGTCTTTGTTATTCTACCTGCATTAGAACCACATATCTTTTGGACTCTTAAGATCGCCTTTCTTATCTATGTCACTTAGGAAATAGAAGATAGTCCAAAGGATTATACATTTTTAAATGTGCCCTTTGAAAAAAGTTTTATGGATTCATTTTTAGGTGCTATCAGATGTGACTTTAGATACCATTACCAGTCTTTTCCTAGGTGTTTTCTCTAAAGTAATTTCAGTCCTTTATCATTAGAGAAATTTGAAAGGCAAACTGTTGCTTTAAAAAAAATACAAGAACTTGATTTGGGTCTCAGTTTCACTGTGAGTGTGGCTGCCTGTCAGCAAGTTCCCAAGTTCTCTGAGCCTGATGAGGTTTTCACTTTTATAAAAGAATGAAATATTGACCTGATAAACTTGTGAGTGTGAAATGTATAATGTGCCTGGCTCTTGTCAGGTGTTTGTTCACATTTAGTGAGATTTTGTTCAGTTTGGGTTTCCTTAATGCCCCAATTAAGTGGCCAGATTTTTTTTTAAAGTGGATATGTGTGAAGCTGAATCACAAGAACCTTTCATTTTCAAGCTCTTCCAAAGGCTCTGAACCCTATTCTGAATTTAAAACTTCCAACCATTTTTTTGGAAATAGAGATTTCTCCCACATTACATATGATCAGAGTCCCCCAGATTAGTTAGGGTACAAGCCTCCCCTAAGCATCCTCTACATCAAAATTTCTCTTAAGGCAGTCCTTACAAATAACTTTTCTAAAGTTTTCATGTGTCACTTGAAGGTTATATGCGATAGAAATATGATATTAAATTAGAAAAGGCACAGTATGTTAATACAGGTTGCTTGTCCTAGGACTATCCCCAAACATTTTCAATTGAAGGTGAGTAAAATGCTCACCGCTAAAAGGAGGTGGCAGGTGGGATAGTTATTATTAATGGCATTCTAAACTACATATGTGGCAGGTGGTAGCAAATAGTAAAGGACAAAAATGGCAGTGCTCACTGAAGCAGAGCCTCTTTAAATTTCATGTTGTGACATTTGGCAGGCAGAACGGTGATAGAATATTAAAACATCTAATGGGCAGGCAGCATCCCAACTCACTTTCCACTATGCCCTTGCTTTGAATGACTCCAAGAGGAAGGACACTTGCTATTATGATGTAGTCTTTTCTACAGCCAATCAGCAATGTTTACTTCCTAACATTCTGATCGTCATACCTTCAACCTCGAGTATAAATTCCGAGGAGTATCTTTGCCTTATAATGATGTGTGTGGTTATTATAGTGAAAAGCTTTTAACAAAAAGCAATCTTCCAAACCAGAAGCCAAGTAGTATCGACGGGGAGTTCGTTGATGTTCTTTATAGAATCTAGTACAGGAAGAAGAGAGAGTGATATTTTAGATGATCGTTAAAGGTGGAGGAACTTGAAGTAATTTTTCCTGATGCAGAAAGCTAGATCATCTGCTGATTGGAACTATTTGGTGGGAAAACTCTGAAAGAGTGATGGTGAGAGATTTGGAATGGCATCTGAGCAGTGAGAAAAGAAAGTCAACCATGCAAGAGTACAAAATACGCAATGCTTTGTAGTGCAAAAGGTCAAGGTGAATTTGGAAGTTGAAGATCTGTCATGCTAGGAATCAGCAGTTATACAGGTTTTACCCATCAGTAACTGGCGAACTGGAAGCTATAGTTGAGAAAAACATGGTGGATTCTGGGCTGGAACCTGGCACAAGCAATAAGCAGAAATTCAAGGAAGAAGGGTTTGATAATGTTGGTGATAGTGTCCATCAAAAGGTTTGCCAGAGTCTTCAGGGTATTCAGGATACAAAAAACAATATGATAACATTGACTGAGAGAGAACAAACAAGAAAGGAGTTGAGATTGAGGAGTGTAGGGTAGAAGAATAAAGGTTCAAGTCAATGGATGTACATCTTATGAAATGATTTGGGGAACTTCATCACCAGTTAGATAATCATAGTAGCAATCATGATGACTTCTGCAGTAACTTTGTATATTTTGCTTCCTATCACTGCATAATCACTGAAATTCATGTGGTATCTCAAAATAGGCCTTACAACAGGTTATTCACAATGACCTCATCCAATGTTATAGCATTTGATTTTAGTATCTGTTAAGAAAAAGCGTGATTGCTCTATAATTAGAGAACTCTGAACCATTTTAGTGTTAGTTTTGCCAGCGGAAAGTCAAATTAGTCTAATTAAGTCAGGTCTCCAAAAGTAGAGGCAATTATTTTCATATTAATGCCAGAGATTAGGGGGAAAGGAAGAGGGAGAGAGGAAGAGTGGGAGGAAATTACATTTCTCTGTTGTTTATTATAATCATTTGTTGGCTCTTTCTCCTTAACTCTTTTTTTTTAATTTTTTTGGGGGGTTTTGTTTGGTTTTGTTTTGCTTTGAGACAAGGTCTCACTTGCCTTGGCTGGGTTGGAGCTTGATAATTAGACCTTGACTGACCTTGAACTCACAGAGATTCACCTCCTGCCTCCCAACTGCTGGAATTAATGCACCACCACAATCTTGTTTGTATTTTTAACTGTATGTATATGTGTGGGTATGTGCACATGAGTGGGTTCTTGAAGAGGCCAGCAGAGGGCTCTGGATCCCTTGGAGCTAGAGTTACAGGTGGTGATTAGCTGCCTGACCCAAATTTTGGGAACTGAACTTGGGTTCTCTGAAAGAGCAGTTTGCACTCTTAACCACTAAGTTAGTTCTTCAGTGCCTCCAACCCCTTACTTAGCTCTTTTTATAGTTGTCTCAACCTAGTCTGTACCTACATTTAAAGAGAAACCAAGTGAGATAGCTGAGATGAATTTCCTTTACTCTTGAGAGATTTTGGTTTTTTTTTTTTAATACTTTGTCTTAATGTTTCCAGATTCTTGGTAAAATGGTCTTCAAATGAGTGTATGAATTTTCAGCTGGGTAATGATGGCATACACCTTTAATATCAGCACTCAGGAGGCAGAGACTGGTGGATCTTTATGAGTTCAAGGCCAGCCTGGTCTACAAGAGCTAGTTCCAGGACAGTCAGGGCTGTTACACAGAGAGACCCTGTCTTGAAAAACAGACAAACAAACAAAAGACAAATATACGAATTTTCAAAGAGACTTTTCAAGAAAAGTATAAGCAGCAAGGGCTAGGAAATGGCTCAGCATGAAGATATGAGTTCAAATCTCAGAACCCATGTGAACATGGCCATGTGTGTATCTGTAAGATGTGGAGACAAAAGGATTGAAGATGCTTACTAGTTTCCGCACAACTCCAGTTCACTGAGAGATCCTGTCTCAAGGGAATAAGGCCAAGAGTAACAGAGCAGGACACTAGACATTCCTCTCCCGACCTCCAGTGTGTAGATGTATGTGCTCTAATCCCTTCCTCCACACTCACAAAGGAAGAAAGAGAAACAGATAAGAAAAGGATATTTTTCAGAGAAGGTTTTCCTGGATCCTCAGTTTCCCCAGGAATTCCACGCTACTATGGATGTGCCTGAGAGTGCTTCTTAGTCTCATTGCCACCTCCCTTTCCAAGTGCATTTTGCTCACTTAAACAGTGGAATGCATTGCAACCATCTTGAATCTTATTTCAGTGACTTGCTTTGCTTTGAGAGTGAGTAAAATTCTTAAAGGCATTCAAAACTTACAATGCAAAATGTTGGTGTCGAGGCTAGTAAAAGTAAAGGACCATTAGTGACCAGGAGTCTGGTTCCAGTTCTTTGCTCTCAGCAAAAATAAGAGATAGCTCATTGAATTGCCAGTTTTGGTTTATTAGAATTCAATTTTGATAATGAATTACTATTTGAATTTTGGCTTGTAATTCAGAAGGAGTTTCAAACACTTGAAAAATATTGCTATAGTAAATACCTTCCATCTCCATCTACTTATTTATATACAAGCTTTTTCCCAGTGAGGATTGCATGTAATAAAAACAATATGAATGGAAGTGATTTTGAAAGGCTATCTTATTCAAAGAGTAAGTATAAATACATGGATTAAGCGTGGGAAAATGCTATCATATTAATAGAACTGTTTTACTTAGAAACTGTTTCTGAAATAGTCAAAACTTCTGTCACAAACATGTTATGTCAGAAACAGATTTGTGTCTTTCTACAATGTCAGAATTTGTTGAAGAATCATAAATTCCCAAACTACTTCAGTTTCCTTGGCTGTAGTTTGCCAAGTAGTCTCAATTTTCCTTGGTAGTATGTCAAGGAATATACAGTTCTTGGGTTCCAATCTTAACTATCAATGTCTGCTTTCAGATCATACATTGTGTGTTGCCCAGAAAATGCACTTCTCTATATATGGGGATGTAAGCTAAAGGATGGCTGCAAAGGGGCTAAAGAGGCTGCCACAGAGTTCAAGGAGTTCCAGAGAAGCGACCTTACTGTAAAGAGAAGCAGGTTGATACAAATACAAAGAAACTCATTGCTGATGGTTTAAAAAGTGAACAGACCCAGTTAAAGGACCGGTTACTGGGCCAGAGTTGAGCAACCTGAGGATCCAGTAGAGCTATCTTAGAGTGGGACCATGGAGACCATAGAGCCACTGTACAAAACTGGATCCAGAGAGATAAATGGGCAGGTAGGCTGTATCAGCTGTGAGGACTGAGCTAAAGCCTCAGAATAGTTGTGAGTCCCTCAATGCACACATCACCGTGAGTTGGTGAGGACTCACCCTCTCTATGGGTACAGATGAGTGTTACACACTTTCCTCAGTCTGATATGTTTGATACTAAAAATGAAGTAAAATGCTGCTTGTAATGTGGGAGTCACTCGAAGCAAGCCTGAAAAAACCACTGTATGGCGTATTTTAGTGCAGGAATCAGTCTGATGTCAACATTTGAATGCTGGGTGAGAGTCTATTAAATTTAGGTGTTGTCAGAGATGAGCTTGTAACATTCACCAAATATGAGTGGTTATAAGAAACATTTATTTTTCTGTGAATTTGAGACAACCCTGGTCTATGTAGTTCTAGGCCAACCAGATAAAATCCTGTCTCAAAAAAGAAAAGAAAGACCTATTTGAAAATATCAATATTATAACATTTCAGAAATTATATTTTTATACCTATTTCAAGTTAGAATAAAAATATTTCATTCTTATTTTGTCATCAGTGTATGAGTGGGGGACTATGCCACAGAGGTTATGTGGAGGTCAGAGAACAACTTAGTGGAACTGGTTCTCTTCATCCTCCTTTAGGTGGGTTCCAGGAATTGATCCCAGGTTGTCAGGATTTCGTGGCAAAAGCTTTTACCTGTAGAGTGTTCTTGGCAGCCCTAAAATCAGACATTTTAGGTGTCAACTTAAAAACATGAGAAATGATACCACTTTTTCCAAAATTTTCTGTAGTACATAAGCAAAATGTCTCAGAGACCCCTGCTCTAGGGCAGCAGTTCTGTCTCTGATGGGATTTAAGAATACCCTGGGGAACTTGTAAAAGCAGCAGATTTTCAGACTCAGGCCCCAGAGATTCTCACTGTGTGGCTTTAACAAGCGTTTCCTGGTGATTCTGACATGAATTCCATGTCCCTGTCTTCAGGAAAAACTGCCTCAAATTTTCTTCTTCAATCACAGTGAATTGGCAGAAAAGCAATGTAACTTCGGGAAGGTTTTTTTTTCTTTTTTTTTTCTGGGTCTTCTGTAGAAGTGCTTCTTCTGAGTTTTATGGTCTGTCACACTTTCACCCTCCACAGGTCCTCAGAGCTCTTCTGCAAGGGGAGGATAATGCAATGAGGCCACTTGTTGGTTCCCAACTGCATAGCCCCCAAATAATCACACAGAAACTATAGTATAAATCACTGCTTGGTCCATTGGCTCTGGCTTCTTATTTGCTAATGCTTACATCTTAATTTAACCCATCTCCATTAATCTGTGCATCACCACGAGGTCGTGGCCTGCCAGCAAAATTTTAGCATGTCTCTCTCCAGCAAGCCGCTCCATGGCTTCTCTTTGACTCCGCCCTTCTTTCTCCCAGCATTCCCAGAGCCTAGCTCTGTTCTACCCTTTCAGGCCAAGACAGTTTTATTTATCAATGGTATTCACAGAATACAAAGGGGAATCCCACATCAGGAAGAAGCCTTTCCAGCATTTGTAAAGAAAATTATTCAGGACATGATCCCATGTTGAGTTCTCCGTGGTCATCATTACTGCCCATAGATGGCCATGTGTCACACATTTCTTGCTGAATAGGTGAAGAAATGCTTTTGTGGGTTGGAGAAACACTGGACATATCAGTATACCACATTTGTTTTTATTTCTTTTTGTTTCAGTAGGGAGTTCAGAGGCAACTTTGAATATTTCAGTCCTAACTCCTACTTAGGACTTAATCTAATTTATTGATCTTAATTTTTTAAATTAGTTTCTTAAATTAGTTTTTTCATAAACCACCTGATTTTTTGTAAGTATAGAGAAAAATAATTTACCTCTGTGTATATTTTTGAATATGTAGATACATAGATTAGACCAAAAGCTTCTTTAGTTTAGTTTTGTTTGGTTTTGGCTTTTTGTTGTTGGTGGCTTTGGTGTGGTGCTGATTTATTCGTGTGTGCCTATAAAGAAATGCTGCTTTGCTTACAGAAGAATGGACTGATGAACTTTAGTATAATATTTTGGGGCACTCCACTGTAAAGCATATTGGGATTTTAGGATGACAGTCAGGCAGAGGGAAGTAAGAAATCAAATGAGTTTGGAGGAGGTGGAAGTTAGGTGCTCAGATGTCAGCCCCACCTATCAAGGAACTGTACAATTGTAATAAATAGCAAGTGGGAAAAAACAGTTGAATCTCTCAAGATGGAGTAGTTCAGTTGGTCAATAAAAGTTTTGTTTTGTTGTTTGTTTGTTTTTTTTTTAAAGTTTTTCGAGACAGGGTTTCTCTTGGCTGTCCCGGAACTTGCTCTTGTAGACCAGGCTGGCCTTGAACTCACAGAGATCTGCAGCCTTCTGCCTTTCGAGTGCTGGGATTAAAGGCATGCACTACCACCTCCCAGCCAGTCACTAAAAGTTTTTAGATACACAGAATTCACCTGAAAGAAGATCTAGAAGATTCTTAGCAGGATGGTACCATAGTTACTATGATTATCACAGTTACTATGGTGGTGCCAGTATTTCTCCAAACACATTTTGAATCTTTTAAGAATCCTTGACACACTGACCAATATGGAAGTGTTGGCTGGGGGAACCCCAGGCCTGGTATGAGAAAGAGTGCACCTTTCAGCCTTGCTAGGGCCCCAGAGGACTGTCTTCTTAGCTTGTCAAGAGGAAGGTATGCTCTGTACTGTGGCCATTTCTCTGTCACCTTTGACCCCCACAGATGCCCAGGGCACTGCTTCTGTCAAGGCACAGCACATAAAATCTGACTGTGTTTAAGTGACAAAAAAAAGAATCCTTAACAACATTTTTTTTTGTGAAAGATAAAGGCTAGAAATGAACATAAGAACCATTTATTTGTCCTACAGTTTTTATTGTTTATTCTTTAACAGTTCCATCCATGTGTAGTGATATCTCGCTTATATTTTAATAAATAAAAGTTTGCCTGAAGATCAGAATGCAAAACCGTCACCCTGACCACCCATACAGGCCAGGCAGTGGTGGCACACACCTTTAATTCTAGCAGCCATACTAGGTCACCAAAGAGGCCAGGTGGTGGTGGTGCACGCCTTTAATCCCAGCACTAAAGAGGAATATAAGGTGCGATGAGAAAGGAACTCTCTTTTTCAATGAAGATTTCATAGAGGTAAACTCTCTCTAGTGGCTGGCTGCCTTGCTTTTCTGATCTTCAGGATGAACCCCAATATATGTCTCTGGGATTTTATGATTCATGCTACATCCATGTATATAATGTGTTCTGATTACTCTCTCCCCCACATTATATTTTCTTAGAATACAATTATATAGACTTGCCTAGCCTTAAGTTTATACAGAAAATGAGATTAAATAAAAATTGTTGTTAGGATTTGCCAGGTTTAATGGGAGTCCTGCAAAGGATGGCTGTGTCCTTTTGTTAATATGAAAATGATGCTCTTCATGCTCAATCAGGTGCCTTAGGAGCAAGGCTTGGCAAGGGAAAGGGGTGAAGACAGATCCTTAATGAAAATGTCCTTATCAGTGAGACAGCTACTAACCATATTCTGGCTAAACACCTTAAACATGAGAAGGTAGGATGTGAGAGCTGCAACTCAGGGATCATGCAGGATTAGAAGGCAGCAGAGGCCTTGTCTACAGCGAGGTATGAGGTATTTTCTCCACTGAAAACAGGACTCAGTCCTGTCAATTCTTAAACATGTTCAAGAGAAGATAGAAATCTAGGTATTTTATGTGACCTCCTGACCTTTTTGAGTGCTGTTTTTGTCTTTTTGAAACAGGGTTTCTCTGTATAAACCTGGTTGTTCTGGAACTCTATAAGCCAGGCTGGCCTCAAACTCAGAGATCTACCTGACTCTGCCTCCCCAAGTGCTGGGATTAAAGGTGTGCCTGGGCCACTGGCAGGAGCCATGTGACTTCTTTGGGTAACCAGGCCCGAGAATAGCACAAATGGCTCTCCTTGTGGTGAGACCCTTATCCACTTGGCAAAGACCTATGGACAGTTTGCTGTGTAATTCTGGACGTGACCCCAGGAGCCTATGTGCTACCTATTCTTCTTGCTTTCACCATGCTAGCCATATGGTGGTTTGAATGAGTCACAGTAGGTCAGGAAGTTTAATAGTATATATTTTCATTACTGTTCTGGAAAGAATGATTTTAACCCCAAGAGTCATTGAGAAATGTTATTAAATAGATGGTATCAGGAGTTAATTGCAACAGTCTAGAGACAGGGAATGAAGTAGAATCAGAGAGACCCACAGTTATCTCATTTCTAGTAACTGTGCCAACACCCCCAAGAGCTTAAGGGAGAAGGACATGAGAGCAAGGGATAAACAGTGCCAACAATTAATTTTTCAAGTTATGTTGCCTATAGGCTGAATGGAAACACCTGGTATATTCCCAGAGGTGCTGGAGTAATCAGAAAGTAGAATGAATTGACCCAGTTTCAGCTGGTAAGTTGATTGTGCGAACCCAGACTCCACCAGACGTTAATATTAACCACTAGAGACTAAATTGTCTCTCTCTCTCTCTGCATGACGCTATAACTACTGTGCTGCCAACTGAGCACACTGTTCTACCTGTAGGCATGCCTAGTTAGAAAAGCTCTTTTGTAGCTTGCTTATGTTTTTAGCAGCAGAGATATAGGCCAGAAACGTAATGGCTATTGGTAGGAAAGTTGGGATATAGAAAGCAAAAGAAGTAAGGAACAAACTGGTAATTATTTTAACCATTTCTAGAAACGTAAGGAAGCAAAACTTGTAGTAATGAGGAAAGCAGGCCTGCTTTTCGTCCTGCCCGGCTCCCGCAAGGCTAGCTTTACAGCCGAAATAACAACACACAAATTGTATTCATTTAAACACTG
>LOEQ01005241.1:90730-103207 GCA_001685075.1 Bramus lutescens
CTGGCTAACTCTCACATCTTGCTTAACCCATTTCTATTAATGTGTATCGGCACTTGACTGTGGCCTACCGGCATGAGTCTAACCACCGTCCATCTTGGGTAGGAGAAACATGACGTCTGCCTGACTCTGCTTCTTTCTCCCAGCATTCTGTTCTGTCTACTCCGCCTATCTAAGCTGCTGTCCTATCAAAGGCCAAGGCAGTCTCTCTATTTGACCAATGAAAGTAACACATAGACAGACGACCCACCTACATCAAAAACTGATTATAAAACTGTTCATGCAAACCATTGAAACTTTAAATAAAGAAGGCTGAGGCTACCTGGGGCTACTTGTTTGAAGAACAGGTGGTGACAATTTCTTCATGGCACTGACTTCACACCTCCATCCCAGGTCATTGAACCCATCTGGAGCAGGTCACCTCCACCTATGAGTCACCTGACTTTTAAGTACTGTATGAACCAGTTGTTTCTTTGTGGACTGCATTTGACCTATAGCCTGAATATTTGGGAAAATCAATTCCATGACATCTGGTTTTATTTGTTTTTGTTTTTCCTGCACCAAGATTTTCTTTTTGCACTGAAATAGTTTTCAAAAGAAGCATTTGCATGTGGGTAGTTATACTTCATTTTGCTTAAAATACCAACTTGATATCGTTTCTCAGTTTGGTAGATTTAGACTTAGTGAATAGTAGGAAACCCTTTCGAAAACCAAACCAAACCCAAAGCAACATGTACTTTTGATATCTGTATTAGCCACTTTTCATTGTTGTGACCAAAATACATGCCAGGATGATTTAAGGGCGGGAAATTTAATTAGACTCCCAGTTTCACTGAGATTTCAGCTCATCATGATAAGGGAGGGCAGGACAGACCACCTTAGCTCAGAGAGGTGTATGGCAGTGGCTGTTCACAGGGCAGCAGACAGAAGACAGAGACAGTGACTGCTTCTTCCATCCAGACTCAACCCTTGATAAGCTCCACAGTTTTCAAAATAGTACCTAAGCTGGGGAGTAAGTGCCACAAGCCACAGGAGGCCATTTCAGAGTCAAAGCATAGTAATATTGTTGTTAGGCATTACAGGGAGACCACAGACTAAGCATGCATTAAGAGGTAGAATCTAACATTTGTCAAGGTTTGAAGATATATGATTGATTTCAGATTCAGTAATCTAGTCATATTACATAGATAAAATAAAATGTAGGTTCATCATTTAAAACAGCAAAGAATTCTCTAAATTTGCTTTAGCTGTGTTTTTGTGTTCTTATGCCACTTTAGTGGAAATGGTTTTATAGTCTAGAGGGTTTTTTTTGCTACTAGTTTTAATTTAGTAATAACATCTGTAATTTTTTAAAAAAATAGATAATTATGTGCCTCTATAGTACTTCAATATCAAGTGCTAAAAGAAAGCTGACGTTTGCCATAGTAAGACTTTCTTTTATTTATCAGCATTTTCCTGGGTGTTTTCTTTTGCACTTTCAAATGAATAATTAAGGCACTATAAATAATAATTAGGAATATACATTGAAGCAGTGTCAGGGAAGATGTTTTGTTTTTTAATGACTTTATAGCTCTGATGACAAATTCAAGAATCTTCTGAGTTTATTCACTGCTTTTTTACACACATGCACACTCACACACATATATACACACATTTACAAGCATGCACCAATTATTCAGTCTTATTAAAGACACTAGGTCACATTTGCTTTACAATTTAGTTTAGATACATTATGGACAACTCTAAATATTATTTTTAAAGCTATCAAAACATGAATTACAGAACATTTTAAGTAAATGAAATTTTATAACTTGGGTACATATATTATAAACCTAATCTATAAACTAAGCAGCTTTTACTAATAAACTAAAGCACATTTCATAGTAACATATTATAATAAATAGAAACTCTAAATTTTGTAATTCATTAAGAACTATTTACTCCTGTGTCTGAATGGTCACAAAGCTTGATTTAAGGGGTTTATGTTAATTAAAATTTCTTTGGAAATTATGATATACACTTAAAAATATGTCTGTCTTGTCTCTGGCTAAGAGCACTTGTTCTTGCAGAGAACTTAGGTTTGTTTCCCAGAACCTACATGGTGGCTTCTAATTGTCTACAGTTCCAGTCCCAGAGCATCTGATGCCCTCTCCTGGCCTCCACAGGCACTAGCCACACACATGGTGCTCAAACATGCATGCAGATAGACACTCACACACATAAAATAAAATAATAAGAAAAGGTCTGTTCTAGAATTAGGCATTTTAAAAGGTTAAGTATGTTAATAGCTCTGCTGAGAAGTTTCCCATGAACCCTTTCTTTGGCATGAGATCCTAAGAGGTAGATGCGTTTTTTTCTCTTGCTCACTGAACAGACTCAATGGTCATTAAATCAAATTGGAGTTGAGAGTTGAAAGCATCAGCATTTTTTTTCAGATGAAAACTTTTCACATATTATGTGTAGCAGTCATTAATGTCCAGCCTTGCTACTTCATTTCATTTTCTTATTGTCTAGTCTCAGAGTTGGACTTACAACTAACTGGTTTGAGCCAGTTGTAGCAATTCATCTTCTCTTTTCCTGTGGTAAAGAGGTCTAAGAATGTACGTATGATTCCATGCTGGTTAATGAAACACAAAGGGAAGACTGTTAGTGTTCCTGCACAAGAGTTTCTCTCTCTAATAAAAAGAGAAGGAAAAACAAAACAAAAGAAAGAAACCTAAAGAGAACATACTTTTACTCTCTACTTTCTTTCCTACTTTGTATACTGTCCTAGAAGGAGAGAAAACAAGGAGCTACAGTAGCCATTTGGCAACAATGAGATAGAAAGCCAAAAGAATGGCAAAGCAACCAATTGAATACGCTGATGGAGGAACTTTGAGATGCTGAAACCACCTGTGAACCACTGGGTTCAGGCTTTTGGGACATAATTAGATGTTATTATTTAATCAACAGCTAGTTGAATTTCTTGTTACTTGTAGGTAAGTGTATTTATTCTACCTGCAGTACCATATAACTGCATGGCTGCATGGCCAGCATTGTGCCAGAAATGTTTCATGCCGACCTGTAAAATAATTACACCCCCCACAATTCCATATCTAGTGATTTCAAGTTAGTAACTGTACATTATCTATGGTGGGAGTTTCTATGTTATAGAATTAGAACAAAAGTACAAATTTGTGTTTGGTTTTGTTTCCTCAGAGAGCAGGTTGTTAATCATTTATCAGCACCATACTGCTATGGAAATATAATAATAACTACTTTGCTACATGTCACTATTTTAAAATCGCATTTTTAGGGGCTAGAGAGATGGCTCAATGGTTCTAGACACCGATTGCTCTTCCAGTGGCTCTTGGTTAAGTTCCAAGAACCCACACAGTAGCATGTCAGGAGTCCAAAGGTGTCTTCTGACTTCAACGGGCACTGCACATGCATGACTCATTATTTAGTGTTCACACATATGTGTATGGGTGTGAATGTGTTGTTGTGCACCCATAGATATCAAAGAACAACTTACAGGACTTGGTTCTCTCTCTTCCACCATGAAGGTCTTGGCAATGAACTGCAGGTCATAAGATTTGACCGTCAGTGCCTTTATCTGCTGTGCCATCTTACCAGTCGTCTTTTAAAATGATACTTAAATTAAAAACTTGTTTGATTTCATACAAATGGGTAATGAGTTTGTCAAATATTTTAAGTTATAGTATTTTAGAAAGGAAAGAGACTAGCAAATTTAAGGGAAGCAAAATAAAGTCTCAAATTATTTTAAAACTAACCCAGTATTACGTGTAACTAATTAATAGCAGAATCAAGTTTACAATTTGACTCTTACTTTCAAAAACTTTTTGTGGTGGTTTAGAATCCAGGGCCTCACATATGTTAGGCAAGTAGCCTACATTTAGCTATTCAATTAACCATCACAAATTGGTTCTTTATTCCAATTTTAGTGAACTTAGTAGTAAACTACAGAGCCACTATGTAATTTATATAACAGTGATAATAACAATAATTCATTGCTTGCAATATCTAACCTCAAATTAAAATAGTAAGTTGGGGATGCATGATTTTCTATAAATGTCTCAGCTTAGTTGTTTATAATGCATATAATCTGCATTTAATTAGATATTCCAAAATTTGGTCTATTCAGCAAAGATGCAGCCCTTGAAGAAGGTTGACATATGGGAAGTGTGAATGTGAGATTACAAGCTGCCAACAACCTTTAATCATCACTCTTCACAGCAAGTCCTGATGAGTTACCGGATGATGAGAATGAGCTTTGAGTGCCCAAGTGCATCAAGGATGCTCTCAGAGAGAGAATGAGCTGCTGCCCACAGTCCTTCTGCAATGGTTGAAGAATTGTCAGTCCAATCTTCTGCTCAAGTAAAGATCACCAGACCATCTTGAAAGATTGAAATTACAGTGCAGGTTAAAAGGAATTATTTAAAGAACAGTGGCTGGACTTCTGGGACAAAATAGGACTGACAACTCAGGTTTGAAACAATTGGCAGTATCTACCAGCAAATATCAGATACTGAAAACATTCAAAATTTGTCATAACTTCTCAATGCTGGCAAAAGCTAAAACTGGAACATTTCTGAAAAGTAATTAGGTGGTATACTACATATCAAAAGCCTTGAAAATAAATGTGTTGCAAAATTTTGATATGTGAACTGTGGGAGAATACATATAAAATAAATTACTATAGTTCTATTTGAGGAGACAGTTCAATTTGCAAAATGTAAGGAAATGTTTATGGGGAGATTGTATAGCAGGTAAAAACATGCGCTGCACAAGCATGAGCTTCTGAGTTCAGTTCTCTAGAGCCTACATGAAAAGGGTATGCATGCACATGCACGCGCGCGCGCACACACACACACCAAAAAGAAGAAAGTTTTATTTTAAAATTTAATTTCTTTTGCATGTATGTGTTGTGTGCTGTTTGTAGTGTATGTATGTGTTCATGTGTGTGTGTATGTCAGTGCAGTCAGGGTCATGTGGAGGCCAGAGATCAATGTTAGGTTCTCTGCAGTTGCTCTCCGTCTTGCTTGTCCAGACAAGGTCTCTCACCGAATCCTACACTCAGTGATACTAGGCCTGCTGGCCAGAGAGCTCCATCTGCTCATCTCAGCCTTCCCAGTGCTGGGGTTATAGGCAGGCACCACTCAGCTTGGCTTTTTATGCCAGTGGTGGAGATACAAACTCAGGTCCTCTTACTTGCATGGCAGGCACTCTACTAACTGACCTGTATTACCAGCCAGCTACTTAGTATTCATCTCAGAAACTGTAATCTTGGTAACTAATTTTTCAGAAGTCTGATAGATGCAAAGATTAATGAACATTAATTATAGATTTGTGAAAGTTGGAAGCAACTTAAATGTCTAAGAACTGGGGGATAAATGAATAAATTGTGCTGAATCCCTGCAATGTTCAGCATGCATAAACCTTTAAAATAAGAACTTTGTTCTTATAAAATCAAACCATACTAATTTTATAAGTAGACAGTATAGTGAGTAAGCTTTTCAACATGCAACTAATGGGAGCCCCATGAGCGCTAAGTGAGCATTTATGCCTTGCATAATGCAGAATGGGCCAAAAGTTCAGTGTTGGGAAATCATTTTTAAAAATGAAGCATCTTAAGATTGAAAAGAAAAAGTGTAGTGTAAAAGAAAGAAACTATGGAAATATATATATATATATATAATATGAAACTAAAACCAAAACTCTCCAAGTCAAGTCACTTGAAAAATTCTGACAACAAAGAACAGCTGTCACAATTAGCATTAAAATCTGAAAAAGAAAACTGTGTTCCCTCTTCACATCCCCATGAAACAAAGTGGATTGACTGGCAGTTATTCATACCATGGAGATGTGGGAGGAAGAAAGAGAGACCTGGATGGTTGTGAGGTATTGTTTTACAGGTGTTAGGAACTGAGAAGGGGCTGGAGAAATGGCTCAGCTGTTAAGAGTGTGTGTGCACATCATGAGGATGGGAGTTTGGATCCCATCATCAATGGAACAAGAAGAGTATACTACAAAATGCTTGTACCTACAGCTCCAAGAGCTCTGATACCCCCTTCTGTTCTCCATCTCTCTCTCTCTCTCTCTCTCTCTCTCTCTCTCTCCCCCCTCCCTCTCACACACACATACATACACACACACAAATAAAGAAAATAGAGAATTGAAAAGTGTTTGAGGAATAGCTGCTGTTGTGGAGATGGGTCGGGAGAAGGACTAAAACATTACTATTCTGTTCTGTATTCAGAGTGCATTCTTTTCTTGAGTTGTTATCAAGAAACCAAAAGAATAAAGAATGAAGAGAGCACTAATGATTGCTTTGTGATCCTCAGCTGTGTGCCTTTGAATATAAGAATGGGCCAAGTGAGGCTTAACCCAAATTATCTGAGTTATAGCACGATCCCCAAACTTAATACCTTGGTCGCCCCAGATAGGTAGCTATGTAGGTTTAGAAATCTGGAAGTTTTCACATGACCTTGAAAACCCTAGTCTAGACTAGTAGTTGTCAATGTTGTTCTCTCTCTCTGGCCATACCTGAGACAGAGGACATCCTCATATGCATATTACCCATAGTATATGCAATATTGAGATATCTCTAATTTTTTCTCACCGAGTTAAGAAATTAATACTAATGAATGCAGTGTTTTTTGTAAGGAAACCTTCACTTCGATCTCTTTTGCAAATGGTGACTCATTCACAAATTTTGGCTCTGTAACAGGCTCATCTTTGGGCAGGACAACTAAGGCAATTTCCCTGAAGCTCAGACTAAGAGGCAGGGCTGTGTAGGTGTTATAACTTTTTCTTTCTGTCTAAATATAATTAAAAACCACATCGAAGATTTCTGTCTATAATGATATCCAAGGCAGTTGACAGAGCAGTCTCCTTTCAAGCGAAATTATCTTGGGCAGGCAAGGGCTGAGGAGCCTGAGGCACACAGTCGTCTGGGTGTGCCCTGTACTTGAACTGTTCTCCAGATCAAATTACAAATAATATCACTTGCAAGAAGGCTATATTTTCTTTTAAAATGGGCTCCTTTGCTTTGAAATGACAGTCAGATGAAAGAATGATGCCTGGTAATCTTTATTCATTATCAATAAGTTATTTAAGCACTCATAATATATAGGCACTGTTCTAGCTCTAGGAATTTAGCAGCGTTAGAAGGGAGTCCTACAAGACTGACCTCTGTGTTGGGGAAGAGATCAGTGGCAGAGCTCCTGTCTAGCATGGGTGGGGCCTTAGGTTTCAATCCGATCTCCACAAAAATACAATTGAAAAACCAAACCAGAAACCAAACCTTTCAAAGAAACCATGACAGCAAATATTGATCTCTACTTTCAATCCAGTAAGTGAGACAGGTATTAGACAAGAAACAAAAAGGAAATATTGTTGTCTGTTTTGTTCCTTCAATTCATTCATTCATTTTCTTACCTAACATGTATGGAAAACACCTAATATGTCCCAACTATTTTAAATGTCTTCACATGAATTATCCCTTTAAATTTAACTCTGAGTAAAAGTATATTCTGATTATTTTTTTTCTTTTACAAATCCATACCTAGTGTAATTCACTGTATCAGTCAAAAGTTAGGAAGGAATCAACATATCCAATATAGAAAACTTACTATGTTAATTATAAAAATTCATTATAAAATAACAAATTAAATAGCTAGTATAAGAACTTTTGTGTACTGATATGAAACACTACCTAAGAGAAAGCATTTTTTTTTAGTTTATACACTTTATTTAAAAAAAAAGCTTGCAAGCAGGGCATGGTGGTACAGGCCTGTGATCCTAGCACACAGGAGGCAGAGGCAGACAGATCTCCATGAGTCAAGGTCAGCTTGGTCTACAGAGGAAGCTTGAGGACAGGGCTACATAGAGACAGTCTCAAAAACAACCCTAAAAATAAATACTTGCAAATGTTTTAATTAATAACTACACTAAAAATAACTAGATTCAACATTTATACAACTCAATGAACTTCTATACAATTAAAATAGGCATGGAGTTTCACATTTACTCTTATAGTTTCAGCAATGAATATATTTTATGCACTTATCTACCACCAAAACCAAAAAATTCATGACAGAATTATAACTAGAAAAATGATTAGCTTTATTTCTTCTTTTGTAGCTCATATCCATTTCTTGCATTCAGTCCTTAAGAATACGCCTCATTGCCTTATTCTTAACCCTTCTTGTTATCTCTTATTCATGTTATACTACACCCACACATACATTTGATTACCTATTTACACATATTATTGGCTAGATTTCATATATGAGAGAGAATATGCAGTCTTTCTTTCTTTGATTGTACGACCTCACTTACATTCTAAATGCATCCATTTTTTTCTGCAAATTTATGAGCAGCATTCCATTATATATACGGAATTTTCATTATCCGTCTGTTGATGGACAACTAGGTTGATTTCAATTCTCTATAGTGGGCAAAGCAGCAATAAATGTGGGGGATGCTGATATCTCTTTAGTCGGTTATGTCATTCTCTGGGTATATGACCAAGGCCTATATGAGAATAAAGTTTCTGTTTAGCAAAGGAACCAATCATCTGTGGGTTGAGCACACAGAAAACCCACATGATGGGAAAACAGCTTTACCAGCTACACTTCAGACTAGGGGTTGATGCCCAGAATTTGCAAAGCAATGTGGACATTAAATACCAAGGAAATAAAACTGCCAATCAACAAATGGGCAAATGGAATGAAAAGAAAAACCAAATAAACAGTTTTAAAAATAAGAAATACAAATGGTCAATAAATATTTTTAAAGATGTTCAATATCTCTTGCCATCAAGGAGATGCAAATTGAAACTCCTTTGAGATTTCACCTCAACCTTGTCAGAATGACCATCAACAAATCTGACAACAAATGTTGGAGAGGATGTGTGGGTAAAAATTAATACAGCCATTGTGGAAGTCAGTTTGGATATCTCTCAAAAATTAAAACCAGAGCTACCATATGACCCAGAGAAAATACTGTGATTAGAAGGACACAATTTAAAACAATGTTTAAAATCAGACCTTTATACTTTTACCTGTTTGTATTTTAAAAGTACATAAAGAGCTATATAAATAATTCAACTGATTACTTTGGAAGAGCAAACTGGTGATTTAGAATGGGGAGGAATACATAGTTTTGTTTATATAGCTATCCTTTTGTAAACAAAAATGTTAACCCATACATTAAGTATTTTGGGTTAAAATTCTTATTAATGCCTTTTTTTCCACAAAGGTTTGACCTTCTAGGAGCTTGATTTGGTTATGATTGGCTTGCTCAAATACAAGTAAATTTAACTTCTATACTCTCAATTTAGGAACAAAGGCAGGGAAGCCTCATGTTCAAGAAAACCATACTAGTTTTATGCTTTTAGGTTAAGTGCAGAGATTGGAAGGAAGGGCAGGTAGAGCCCGAGTCAGAGCTGAGGAGCCCGAAGTGAAGAAGATTTAGTAAAGATGTTGATGTCTCTTTTCTTTATATGCTTAAGTGCAATTAATATTTGTTCAACTCATGCAGGATTGTCTGAAGGTGTTAAAAATGAGAGTGCAAAGCAGGTTATCTGAACAAGGTAAACGCTGTATCTGGAGTTTATAATATGGTTTGATTATCCTGGCTGGATGAAGAATCCAGAGAAAATGTGGTCCCGAATATCAATTACTCAGTTCCTTCACATCACCGGTTGGAAGACACATCCCCCAAGTCTGCTGATTTGGAAAATCCTTATTCTTGCAAGGACCGAATTCCCTTGCTTGCTATTTATCAGCATTCTGCTGACAAGTATTGTTTCTTCTCTGTGCTAAGATCCCTTCCTCACCTCCTTTTCTTCCTTATTAAACTATCTGCTCTTTAAAAAACAAAACAAAAGCTCAGTAGCCCAACTATTTCAAAACCTTGTTTTATCTCATTTGTCATTTATTAATGGGCTTATTTTCTGTCCAGTGTTTCCTAAACCTCAGACATATTAGAGGAAACTTTAGATCCCTGGGGCTGTTATTACATCACCAGTTCTTTCTACTAGCTTAAAAAAAATCAGACTCAAGCTTCAGTAATTCTATATACCACAGCCTGCAGTCTACATTTTCCTTAAGTATTTTTCCCTTCCAAAGGTAGTGCTCTAAATGGTCCCTAGTAACTCCAGCCAGATGTATATTTGTTTTGAAGAAATTATTAAATGAGTTATAATTTTCACTGATTGTTTCATGGCCAATTGAGCATAATCTGGTGTTTTTTTTTTGCCAAGCTAACAATTTCTTATATGTGAGAACATTATTCTATATTCTATATATATATTCTATATTCAATATTCTATATTGTATATTCTATACAAAGAAGCATCTTGTTTTGTAGGGACTTAATGTTTGCCTCTAATTTTGACTTGCTATTGATTTTTTTAAATAAGCTTATTTGGAATAAATAAATAAATCCTGACTTCTAAATGTTCCTCCTGCTCACATCCAATTCTAAAGGCCATTTTAATGTTCTCTCTTTGCTTTTCAGTATTCACTTGGTACCATTGAATAGCAAGCAGACCAAAGAAAAAGGAAAAAAAATCCCTTTGCTACCAGGAGGGTAGTAGAAAGAACATGTGGTGCAGAGTCAGGAATCCCTTGCTAAGCTTTCTGCCCCACGTTTTATTTTATTATCATTAATTTTTTTGATTCAAATTTTTCCTATCCTTCATTTCCCATCTAGAATCAATCATCTCCTCTCTTTCCTTATCTAACATTGAGCAAATGGATGAGAAATTTTGCAAAACACTATGAATGCCTGTGAAAAGGGCATTATGGAAATGCCCAGTATTATTATGCTGGAAATTTGCCATTATTCTATATGCAAAAAGATAGAATAACAGTCAGCTCCTTTTACCCTAGAGCCCAAAGAAGTTCAGTTAGCAAGTACTTGGAGTATTATGTAGTAGGTTCACTGAAGACATCTAAGCCACTAGATTCATGCCTTTTGTGTGATTACTGTCATTATTATTATACTTACTCTTTTGAGAGAGTCATGGCAATGGAGAAAAGTGGAGGTAGAATATTCTGCCATTACTTATTTTACTGTGATGAAGGAAAAGACAACAGAAAAGTGAGTTCTGCCCATGCTCCAAATAATCTAAACCTGAGAAGAGAAATGGCAGAATGATGTATAAGGCACCTGAGATTTATCTAAATCTTGACTCTGTGTAGATGTAAGACATAAGGGGACAGACTGACTCCAGACTCACTGGGAAGTGTAAGTTAATGCTGGGCATTTTTACATTTAAGTGGGTCCACATCCCATCTTGGGCAATTTAGCAGCGCAAAAAAGCCCTGTCTCAAAATATCTCTTTCTTTCTTGGTGCCACAGTGTAAAATATCCACCATGAGACCACCCCTTTGAACTGTATTTGTAGCCACCGGTTCTATTAGGAACCTGCATAAAACTTTGAGCTCCTGCATAAATGCTGGGTGTTTGTTTTTACTGCAACTGGCAACTGGATAGGAAGTATGCAGTGAACTGGTCCTCAAACTTCTATGGAAAAGATGACTTGGATGTGCCATTAGCCTAAGTATGTGAAGTGAACTAGCCACATTTCAAAGGTACTCAGTTGCTTTTGTTCCTGGATAAGAGTCATATCTACCTTATTACTTATTACACATCCAATGACATGACCAAACAAAATATACTAAATGCCCTGTAGAAATCTTTAGCCATCATTGTGAGACCTTGGCTTAAGTAGATGGAGGAATAGTTAGGTAACGTAGATTGAAAGAGTAATAGAGGGAAGAGGTGACCTGCATGCTACTTAAGAGAACCCTATTACTATTGATTGATTTACCACAGAGATTGGCAGTTTTTCAGTAGGGGCATAAGAAGTGACCTCTATTCTTTTGAAAAGATAGAAACTGGTCGAGCAAGATCTGGTAGTCTAGTGTTAGCGGACGGTGTATTGATAGTGTTTGAGTTGAAAAAAATTGCCTATAACTATTTCACTATTTATGCTAACATATTCTTTAAAATGCAGGTGTCAATCAGAAAAATTTAAAACATCACCTTGGATAACCTAGCTGAGATTAACCCCCAAAGGGAATAGAACATTCTCTGGGGGAACAAGAGGGGAAAAGTTTAGAACAGGAAGCTTGGGTAGAAGTCAGAACGGTAGGTGGGTGTGAGTGCTCTGGCAGGCTGATGGCAGATGATGAAGCCTGCAGGTAGAGGGGGTGGGTACTGCAGGAGAGGGAGGAGGCAAGCTTTGCCTACTGTGCAGTTTTGCCTAGGGCAGCTAATTGCTTGTGCCCAGAAAATTGCTTCGAGAAGCCTTGGGCAATATGCAGTAGGTTTTCCCTGAAGCCTGCTTTATCAGGTTAAGTTGAAATTTGGTGGGAGAGTAAAAGGAAAGGGGAGCTAAAAGAATTCCTGGGCAGAAGAGAGAGAGAGAGAGAGAGAGAGAGAGAGAGAGAGAGAGAGAGAGAG
>LOEQ01005241.1:108918-123462 GCA_001685075.1 Bramus lutescens
CTCTCTCTCTCTCTCTGTCTGCCTGCCTTTCCAAGCTTTGGCAGGCAGATTTTTAACTATCTTTTTTATTTTAACTTGTAAATAAAAAATTAAGAGAATTCCTGAATCCTCCCCTCTGTTCTATAGATTGTGTTGAGGTTAAATTTGCTCTCTGAACTTACTCTTGCTCCTGCTTGCCTTTCCCTCCACAAGTGTGTTAGATTAGCTGGCTACTGTGTGCACATGGTGCCTCAATCTCAGCAATAACCTGGTGATTTTTGGGCCAAAAGCCATTTTCCTTTACTTTTCTTACCCATTTAGCAAGCAATAAAAGTTCTATCTCCACATCTATCATGCTTACAAATTTTAAAAATCTCTGCTTTTGTTTCTGCTCCACTGAATACTTTTTCCTTATCCCATGTTTCTATGTTTACAAATTTTACTCCCGATTTTACTGTCCCACTTTGTTATATGATCGCTCATTATTCACATATCCACGTGTTGTGAATTTTTTTCTCACATGTTCCTCAAGTTCTCCTCCATACTTCTGGTCCCTTCTCTGGCATTTCTTGGGGTTCACGTTGGACACCATTATGCCAGGGTTTGCAGATCAGCCCCACATTGTGCGCCATTATGTCGGGGTCCAATGGCAGCCCAGACCCTAAATTAAGTCTCTTGACCAGACCCCAACATAAACTATTTTGCTGGACCAGCATGCAGGTGCGGGAATAAAGACACAACTCACATGGCTTCATTGGGAGGGAGATTCTCAGAGATCTCTCATGAAATCCTGAGTTCACATCCTGAAGAAATTTCTTCTGCTTTATTCTCCAAACAGCTTTTATACCAAAACATAAACTGAGTGGGAAATACACTAGCATTCTGTCTCCTAGGTAACCAGGTGAATGACTTTTAGTCACATCCACAACTACCTGCCTGCTCTGTATGCTAGCTGTCACATAGGCTTGAATCAGCATCTCTATCAGGTATCCTCCAAATTACAAAGAAAGGAGCAAAACAACATCCTGACCTGTTAGGGCAGTGACAGCCTGTCTGGAAGGCTATGTGACCACCTCAGGTGGGGCCTATGGCTTTAGAGCCTGGCTGCCACACCATATAGAAATATGGGCCTACACAGTCTTCCATACACAACAGGGCTGATATGCATATGAACTCATAGAGACTGCAACAGCACACACAAGACATACACAAGTTTAAACTAGACAAAACCCCACCACTGGAAGCAGGAGATGGATACAAAGTCCTACTCCTAATCAAGAAACTGTTTGCAATTGATACCTGATGGGAAAAAGAAAACCCATTTTCTCCAATGGAGTGTCACTAGGTATATCAACAAAACCACAGGAAAGGCCCCCACATCAGAAATAGTCGGCCAACATGAAACAGACTCCATGAGTTCCTTGTGTGCTTTTTTGTTGTTTGGTATTTTTTATATCTTAATTCCCCCCCCCCAAATTTGTTTGTTTTACTTTTTGCTTCTGAGAGAGAAAGAACATGAAATTGTATGGGTAAGGAGGCAGATAAAGAATATGATAAAGATACATAGTATATAAATTATAATAAAAAATTTTAAAGAAAAGAAATATCTCTACCCGATTCCTATGCTATTGCTGACTGGGGAGCCATCGTCCAGTCAGCACCAGGGTAGCAAAAAGAAGACCAGAGTCGTGAGGACTTAGAAAAATTCTTATCCATCTAAGTGCTAGACTTTTTCTATCATTAGGGAAAAATAAGGAAACACAGATGTTTTCTGATGGCAACTTTCTTTTTACTTCATCTCAAATAATCCTCTCTGAAAACTCTCTTGCTCCACTCCATAGCTCTCCATAGCAGCCTTCTTCCTCTACATCCCTCTTCTCTCACAGTCAAACTGGACAATTATATTAAATTTTCAGGGCCTGACCAATTCTCATAACATAAGATAAGTCACATAGTTTCTCTTAGGCTAGGGAGGTCACATCGACTGACAGGTGAGTAACATTTGGCCATGCATGTAGCTCTAAGTCTGTGAGGACTCCCAGATGGAAAATGATGTTGGACTTCAAGACTTAACAATAACAATTAGTTAGTAGAACCTGGATGGGTAAGGAGTGTATGCAGAAAGCCCATTACTGCATGAGGTTCATATCTACCAAAGTGGCCTCAAGCCTGACCTTGAATCAGTAACAAACACCTGGGAAAATGACCTCATGTGTTTGTCTCTAGGGGCAACCAGATATTCATCTCCAGGGGCAACCAGGTTGTTTTGAATATGTTCTGAAGTCTAAAATGAGGTATATTTGTGACTGATAAAACCATTACTTTCCTATGTCAGCCTGAATAATGAAAAATATCCTAGCATTATTTCTATTCATAAAAATTATACAGTTAAGCAGAAATCATCTTCCTGACCATCCACAGCTATGTGTGTTCCCAATAGATGAAATGTATACATGCTGTAAACACACAAACAGTGGGAAACACCTATAGCAGTTCTTAGGAAAGAAATGAAGTTCTTAGGGAAGAAATGAAGAGACACATGAGAGAAATTATCACAGGAGCAGCTGGTTTCCACAGCCAGTGACCACACAGACTTTGCCTAGTGGGGCTCCCCAACAGAGTTGTTTGATGGGTTGACCTGCTGAACACTGGTTGTCACCTCAATGGCCCTCTGCCCTATGCCATCTTTAAATTTACTCTACAGAGTTAATTATGCCCTTGCTTTAAAATTCAACCTTACTGAAAGTCTAAGGACACAGGCAAAATGTAAGTTATTTGCTAGAGTATAATATAATTCATTATTGTCCAGTTCACAACAGAGCCTTCATTTCCTTCTGTGACCTTCATTTCCAGCCAGAACCTAACTGCATGTCTTTCTTTCAGCCTCTGGTTACAAGAGTATCTACCACAATTGTACATTAAATTCTGCTTACAACATTATAGAGTTTCTGAAGCCTGCATTTTCAAGTGTTTCCAAACTCCTCCTACAATCAGTTCAAAATGCTTTGATATTCAAACCATAACCACATGGTCAGGAATAATCACAACAGTGACCTCACTTCTCTGGCATCAATTTTCTATATTAGTTGGATTTTTTAAAATCTCTGTGACCAAAATAACCTATATAATAAATTGAAGAAAGATTTATTTTGGCTTATGGTTTCAAAGATTTTAGTCCATAATCCTTGGCTCTGTTGATTTTGGGTCAATGGTGAGGCAGGTTATTATAGTATTGAAGTCATATGGCAGAAGCTACTTACCTAATGACAGACAGAAAGCAGAGATGGAGGGAGTGATGCAGGAGGTATGAATAAGATGCAACAAAGGACCCACAATCAATGATCTTTCTTTTAGCTACCTCCTGTTTCTAGGGCCTCCCAAAATCGTGCCAACAGTTCAGAATGAAGCAGTCAACACATGTACCTGCGGAAGGCATTTGATATTCAAACAAAAACATGTACTTTGTGGTTTTGTGTGTGAACTTGACACAAGCTACAGAATCATCAGAAGAAGGAGCCTCAGCTGAGGAAATGTTCCCTTGAGATCCGTGGTAAGGCATTTTCTCATTTAGTGATCAATGGAGAGGGCACAGCCCAAGGTAGGTGGTGTCATCCCTGGGCTGGTGGTCCTAAGTTCTATAAAAAAGTAGGCTGAGTAAGCCACAGGAAGCAAGTCACTAAGTAGCTCATCTCCATGGCCCCTGTATCAGATTCTGCTTCTTGGATTCTGCTTTGTTTGTCCTGACTTCCTTCAGTAATGAACAATAATAAATAAATAAAGTGTAAGCCTAATAAACCCTTTCCTCTCCAACTTGCTTTCTGGTCATGGTGTTTTGTTATAGCAATAGAAACCCTAGCTAAGACATGTCAACTATTATTAGAGCTTAATTACTAAAATCTGATGGTGAAAATAATCAATTCATTTGATTATTTTATTAGGAAATTGACAAATTAGCATTGTATAAATGCAATATGTCCTAATCAACCTGAAAGTCAATCAAGGATACACAGACACAATAGGGAAGATTATGGTAACTGTACCTTCTAGAGGAAATGTTGGACAGGCTGTTTTGCGGTTTGTTTGTCTGTTTTGTTTTTGTTGTTGCTTCAGAGATCCACCTGCTGCTGCCCCTACCCCCCATGTGCTGAAATTGAAGGCATGTGCCAGCACTGCCCAGTTTTGGACATGTTTTGATTTTCACATCTTACAAAAACTTTTATAAATTTTCATAATACATGTTCTTTCAAATTGTTTCTTTATATGAATGAAGATACACAGTAATATTGAAAACATTCTTAAAATATGCTTGACTAAAGGAGGGTTGTGCAGAAATCAAATGGAATATATTTTTGCCACTATTGTTGCTATTTCAGCTCTCCTTCAAATACCTTTGCTTCTTAAAAAAAGTTATTTTATTTTTATTTCACTTTTATGTGTATGGATGTTTTTCCTGAATGTCTGTATGTGTACCATATACTTGCCTTGAGTCTGTGGAGGTCAGAAGAGGGCATCGAGTCCCATAGAAGTGAGCTTATAGACAGTGATGAGCTACCACATGGGTGCTGGGGACTGAATCTAGGTTCACTGCACTGACCAGCAAGTGTTCACAACCACTGAGCCATCTCTTTAGCCCTCCTTTTAAATTTAAATGAACATTACAGAATGGTGATTAAATGCACAGTTCTGTAGCCAGAGAATCCACGTTCTAATTCCCCCTCTGCCATTTACAAGCTATATGACTTGAGCAGCTTCTCTGAATTTTAATGTCTTCTGTTATTATTATTTCCGTATCACTTGGTTCCCTTTAATCCAGAATGGCTTTTAAAGGTATAACTTATATTAATCATTCCCTTACTTCCAACCCAACAGTGGTATCTTGTGACATGTAGAATAAAAGCCAAACTCCTTAATCTGGCTTTCAGAGGCTTACGCTTGGGTTTCAGTTTTTCCCAAATTCATGGCTACCATGGACCTCAGAATATAACCTTATTTAGAAATAGAATTTTACAAATATAATTGTAATGAGGCATATTAGATTAAGATATATCCTAAATCAAATGACAGGTGTCCTTATAAAAAGAGGAAAGGGTGTTGGGTATGGTGGTACACACCTACAATCCCAACATTTGGAAGGTGGAGGCAGGAGGATCAGAAGTTCATGGTTATCCTCAGCTACATAGTGGACTTGAGACCAGCCTGGGGCGCATGTGACCCTATCTCAAAACAGAAACAAACAAACAAAACCCAAAGCACAACAACAAAAAAGCAACAGAACTTAGACAAAAGTTCTCTAGATAAATGCGTTACTCAAAACTCTAAAGAGTTAAAACATCAAGTATCGCCCAGAGGAGTTTCTGAGAGAGACAGGCAAAGGCCGTCATTTAAGATCTGTCATGTGATCAGAGAAGAGATACAACAGTGAAAGGAAGAAGGAAAGGTCACACAGAGATGGGGGAATATAGACAATGAGGCCATATGAGGACAGGAAACAGTGCTTGGAGTGTGGCAGCCACATGACAAGGAATCATACTTCCAAGAGCGGCCGGACGCCTGAAGAATCTAGAACCTCAAATCTCCGGGGAAAGCAGGCCTTGCTGACATTTTATTCTCAGCCCTCCAGCTTCCACAAGTACCAAAGACTATGTCTGTGTCTGAAACCATTATCTTGGGTTTTGTTGCAGTTACTTTGGGCAGTTGATCTAGTGGCCTGTGCAGCCCCATTTGCCTCCCTTTGTTCTCCAGCCACTAGTACCTTGCATTCTCTTGTTATTGATATTAGAACATGAAGTTTGTTTACAGTTTTGGGCTGTTTACTAACTGTTCCCTTTCCTTGAGTGGCTTACTGCTGCATCTTTATAGGAATTCCTGTCACTCAGATCTCAGGGAGTTAAGTCGCTCTTACAGAGACTTCTCCATCCACCTTCCTTCGAAAGCAGGTTTCAGTGTCTATCACATCACCCTGTTTTAGTGTCTCCTTTGCACCTTATTTTAATTTTCCCCTTATAATCTGATTCTTCTTATTCATTCATGTTTGTAGAGTGTATTGCTAGTTCCTTAAAACACACACACACACACACACAAACACGTTCACACACATAGATATATATGCATCACATATTCATGTTTACTAGAACCATGTTGTAATGTTCAGTGTGGTAGACAATAGCTACGTGCAGTTATTTAAATATAAATTTAAACTAATTAAAAATTTACAACTCCAACCATCATATTTCCAGTGCTTAGTTGCTACAGTAGTTAGCAGCTGCCATAATCAACAGCATAGATGTAGAATATTCCCTTCAGTGAAAGAGAGTCATTATATAGTGCTGCTCTAGAATATAAGAACAAAAGGGACTCTATATCCTCAGCAATGAATTCGTCTGTGGCTTAATAGATGTCAAATAAATATTTTTGAATAAAGGATGAACAAGCTTTCAAGAAAATGGTAGACGTTTATGTGAATGAACTATCTCTCTTAACAATAAACAGCTATTGCTGCTGCATGAAAGCCAACCTGGCTCCAGGGAGAGGATTCTCTTACCCTGAAGGATGACTTATTTGGCTTATAAATCAGAACTTCAGTATGGATCCATTGAGAAGTGGGAAGAGACCAGGTAGGGGTGCGGGTTGAATATGTGTAGTGCAGCATTTGCTTTGGGTGTCTAGAAAGACAGTGTTATTAATCTCATATCTTTAGGAGCAATTTCTCTGCGCTTTGATTAATGTGGGTGTAAAATGTGTCTGATGTAGCAGCATTTGTCTGAAACATTCTGAGGCAAAAGAAATAAAAAGCAATTTTAATTTTAAAAAAGTAGGCTAAAAAGGAATGAGACCACTTAATTAGTAAAGTATCGTTTTACTGCATTAGAAGAAAAATCACAGAAATATATCTTTGTCATACATACAGGACAAACATAGCCAATACAATTAAAAGATGATTAAATCTCTGTCCATATGCTCCCTATTCTGTTGTTTTTTTCTTTTCTTTTTTTTCTTTTTCCTTTTTTTTGGTTTTTTTAAGACAAGGTTTCTCTGTAGCTTTGGTGTCTGTCCTGGAACTAGCTCATGTAGACCAGGCTGCCCTTGAACTCACTATGAGCTGAAGAGCACAACTTGTGAGTGCCTATACTACTTAACAGATGAAGGCAGTGATTCTGCTTTCTTTCCTCCATCTCATTTCCCTAATTAATTCAATATTATGTATTTATGGGGGTCAGCGGCCAACTTCCACTGTCGCTCCTCAGGAACCCACTCTTTAGGCTAGGCTGGCCACTCAGTGATTACTAGGGATCTGCCTGTCTCTGCCACCTTGGGGCTAGGATTACAAGTGTATGCTACCCTAAAGGGCAAACGGCTTTTTCTTTCTTTCTTTTTTTTCTTTTTAGAGTTTTAAAATTATTTCACAATTTTACACATACACACACTCACACACACACACCACTGCACTTTGATTATATCTACATTTTCTTTTCATCCCCTTCTTTTCAAACCTTTTCTTTTCCCCCAATAAGTGTCCCTCCTACCTTTATGGCTTTGTGTGTGTGTGTGTGTGTGTGTGTGTGTGTGTGTCCCACTGCATTTAATTAGAATTGCTTGCAAGACCCCCAATAAGTGTCCCTCCTACCTTTATGGCTTTGTGTATGTGTGTGTGTGTGTCTCCCACTGCATTTAATTAGAATTGCTTGCAAGACCCACAATAAATGTCTCTCCTACCTTTATGGTTTTGTGTGTGTGTGTGTGTGTGTGTGTCTCCCACTGCATTTAATTAGAATTGCTTGCAAGACCCCCAATAAGTGTCTCTCCTACCTTTCTGGCTTTGTGTGTGTGTGTGTGTGTGTGTGTGTGTGTCCCACTTCATTTAATTAGAATTGCTTGCAAGAGCATGGGAATGTGTGTTGGGGGGATCATATACTTGATTCAGAAGAGCTTACCAGTGACCGCTACACTGAAAAGGGTAGCTCTCTCTCCAGCTACTATCAACTGCTCATAGTCCTTTGGGGGAGTCATGGGACTTCATGGTGGAATGTTGATGGGCCCAGGGCAGGTCAAGTACAGCTTACACGGCCACTGTCAATTCCTGGTTATAACAGGTATTGTCAGGTCCAGGAAACAATCTTTTACCACACTTCTTTCCATCTTCCTGTATTCTCTCTGCAATATTCCCTCAATCTTGGAAGGGGACTATAGATGTCCCACTTAGAACTGAGTAGGCAAGAGTCCCATATTCTCAGCACTTTGACCAAATATGAGTCTTTGCATTAACTGCTGCCCACTGCAAAAGAAGCTTCTCTGACCAAGAATGAGAGTGACACTAATCCATGAGTATAAACATAAATCTTTAGAAGGAAGATTGACACTGCGTCCATTTTGCAAAACAACAGTAGCAGATTCCCAGCTAGGGCCTATGACTTTTAACACCACGGGCTTTTGACCAAGTTTACAGTCCTAGGGATGGATTCCCCCTCTTTGAAGCAGGCCTTAAATCCAGTCAGAAAGCAATTGGCTATCCACAGGTACGCCACTATTTTACCCATGGGTACATCTTGCCTGGAAGGTTGGTATTTGTAACTTTCAGAGTTCATAGTTGGGTAAGGCTGTCGATCGATGACTTTCCTCCCCCAGAAGCCTACATGGCTGACAGTTAGCCACAGGGAGGAAGTCACAAGCTCAGTTCCAGTTTAATTTCTCTCTGTCCTGCAAACAAAGCATGCATCGTCTTCGGAACAATAAGGTCTTATCTTGTGACTCGAGTGGGCAGTCAAGAGCTAGGGAAATAGCCTGTATTTGGGGAGGGGGTGTCTCTGGGTTCTTTCTGACCAAGATGCCATAGGGTGATATTCTACCCCAGGCACTGGGATCCATACCCAGCTTTTAATATGAGTGCTGGGGAGCTCACTCAGGTCCTTATATTATAGGAAGTACTTCACTGACTAAGTCATGTCTCCAGCCCCCATTCCTCTCTCTATATATACAATTCCTATGTCTATATAAAAACTCAAGCAATGAAGTTCATTGATTAACCAGTAGAGAATTATTATTGACTTCCTAATGGAAAATTACTTAAAGATCACCTTGATTCAAAAGCAAGGAACTAACAAGTAATCCAACCATCAGTTCTAAATGGGTGAACTTAAAGAATATTTAATAAGAGCTACCCACTTCCTATCATAAAATCAATCAGTGTGGTTGGGACACCGTGAAAGTGCAATAATGAGAATTTGATCTGAAATGGGTTGTTCCATACCCTGCATTACTACAGTGTTTCTAAATAAAACTACTTATGGTTTCCATACATGATTTAAATAGAAGAAAATACAAGAAACTAGAGTAGAAATTCTTTGCTGTAAAAATAGAAAAGGTGTGAGTGTGGGGGGTGTGAATTCTGGAAATCAAGAAAGTATAACATTAAAAAGCTTTAGAAAGCTTGGTCCAAACTCTCAATGACTTTCTCCTCTAAGTCTCATCTCACCTTTGCTGTGTTGTTGTGAAGAGGCCAGAAGCCCATTCCTGATGGATAAAGCTGCTGCTAGACATTGATAAGGCTCCCCATCCACTGAGTTTCTGATGGGAGGCAAGAAAGAAACATGAGGTTTGTACCACAAAGATTCTTTGGATCTTAAGGGATTCTGTTTTGGTCAAAGTGACTCATTTTACATCTACCAGTGTAGGGAAGAATGGAATCCTTGGCCACGAGCATAAGTGATAATGAAAGAAACATCCTGGTTGGGAATTCTGCGCAGTTCATTTCCAGAGAGTATCTCTGCTCCATTGCAGTCAATATTTCTTCATGAAAATCCTATTTTATTTGGCTCTGTGTGTTTCTCTCCCTTAACTAGAAGACAGTGAAGAACTTCCTTCTCTACTCTGCATATGAAGGGGGCCTGGTTCTTAGTTAGAATGGAGGATTCAGAGAGGGCAAAATAGAGGGGGAAGGAGAGAAGATGGAGGTTTCCGCTCTGGATGCTGCCTGGAGTCTTCCTAGATTCTAGAGGCAGCTGCAAAACTGAGCCCATGTTTCGGTGTGATCCCATGTCTTTCTTCCTAGACTTGATAATAGCTGGAGTTCTGAGCAGAGCCTGCAGCCTTAGAGATGTCATTTTACCTCCGTCTTTTTCCTTCCTACTTACTTCTCCCTTCTTTTTTCTTTGAAAAGAAATATACATTCTTTAGCAGATGTATATAGAGAGCGGCAAGTTGCGACAGCGCTCTCATCTTGATTCTTTGTATCTTTGACCTTGAGTTTATCCCAGGAAGAACGCTAAGTACCCACAAGACTCCTGGCTCAGTTTCATCTCCGCCAGGCGGGTGCTCACTGTGCCTGGAAACCGAAGGAAGGAGAAGGATTAATGGTATTACTTTGCTGACTTGGATTTAACTCAACGTTGAACCAAAACACAGGTGGGAGGATGCTGAAGAACCAAAGGCTGGGCAAAGAAATAACAGCTCTGCTTTTTAAAAATATCTTTTCGTGGACAAATAGGATTAGAAGTTTATATCGAGTAACCCATCTGTTGCCACAAGTCCAACAAATCAAAGAAGAGATAGAAAAATCTCTAAATGCTGTATTATTCTATGATAATAGCAATAGCTGTGATGTGGATGTCGCAAAAACTGGAAGCATTACATCAGAAGAGTCAATATGTGGATGGTCCAGTTTTTGTACCCTGAGATCTAGTCATTTTGCAATTAAACAATTTCATCCTTTAAGCCCCCTTTATCACAATGGTTTCCTACTCTGGGTATCTCGGACTCTCCCTATTTCAAGTTTTTCCAGCTTCTTATATACTTTTCCCTAAATTGACATTCTGGCAAAGTTTTTACCGGGCTTCCCAAGCCCACCACCAGCTTCCCACCATCTTTCTTTAAGGCACCAGGTCCGGGAAAAGTGTCTGCCCATGGTTGCACTGCTATGTTCATTGTCTTCTGTAGGTATCACCCCATCCTCCATGATGTGCTAACTCTTGAGTTTTACTGCCTCTGCAGTAGCTCAACACCCAGGCCAAGTGTTCTAACTTAAGTGTAGCAGAATTAATTTTTCTCCACTCTAATCTTAAGCAGCCGTTAAAAGACTGTAGTTCCTCTTTCGGTGATATTCATTTGCTCACTATTAAGTAGTATACATAACAGGTGAAAATCCCCGATAACCAATAAATCCTGGGCCTGGAACACTGTAGCTATCCAATGAATATTCATCCACTCACTCATCCATTCCTTCTTTCTGAATACCGATTCTCCCCCCCAAAAAAAAATAAGGAAAAGAAAAAGAGAAGAAAGAAAGAAAGGTGGCAGGCAGCTAACTGAAGAAAATGATCACTTTGTTTCCTTTTTTATTTGCCTCCAACAGGACCTAGCACCCTAGAGAGCATTCGGTAGATAGTCAATAAGTACTTATTGACTAACTGATTGACTAATGTGTTTTGCATTTAGATTCTAAATAAAGAAGTCCTTGGAGTTGCTCTCATTTTCCTGCAAATAATTTCAAACTGACTCTAACTCATGACAGAAAAATCACCTTTTTTGCGGATGGAGAAGATGAAATACAAAGGAAGGACTAACGTACACTTAAGGTCAAGTAGGGATTAGCTAAAGACACAAATAGAATTAAAAACCAAATATCCTGACTGCTAGACCATTGAATTTAGTCATTGAAGTATCATTTTTTTCCTGACATAGATAGCTTTTTCTCCCTACCTGTTTATCTCTGATAGGAAGTTAAAGCCTGTTGCTATGTATCATTGAGTCCACTTCTCTCTGCCTCTCACATCCTCTGTTCCTTCTGTTTTGGGGACACACACACACACACACACACACACACACACACACATAGTTGAGTCTGGCTTTGACTCTTTATCTTCCTTCCCAGACACCAAATGCTTATTTCGCTTGATTATAGTCAACTCTTGCATGTCAAAAATGCAGTTGTCTATCTTATTATCTATCAGGGTGACTGTTTCTTTTGTTTGTTTGTTTCCTAGTGGATTTTTTTTTAAAGCCCAGAACTGTACCCTATGTGTCTCTACAGTTTTGTTGTCTATCATAGTAATTGCCATAAAATAGAAGCTTAGCGGATATTTCTTGAATGGATTAGTTTTATCAGATAAAAATGATCTTTTCATTAGCTCTGGTTTCCCATTGCAATGCCAAGGACCAGACTCAGTCTTCTACACATGCAAAGCATGTGCTCTACCACTGAACTATACCTGGAGCTCCAGATATTTCTAGAGTACCGATCAATTAACATTCCTATGTCCTCTTACAGTGCTAAGGGGAGTTAAGTATCTAAACTGCCTGATTTAATTCACAGGAACTTATTCTTTATTTAGTATGTGTGTATGTTGGGGAGAGTGCTCTGCCATTGCTTATGTGGCAGTCAGAGGACAGCTAGTGAAAGCTGGCTTTCTCCTTCCGCCATGTGGGTTCTGGGGATTGAACTCAGGCTGCCAAGCTTGGTGGCAAGTGCTCCTGCCTTCTGAGCCATCTCACCAGTTCATAGCAACTTATTCTTAATGTCAAGTCATAGCTCTTTTGCCTAGTTACTGTCCCTTGGAGACTAAATAAGAAACGGAAGCAATTATAGCATTATCCTTGGTTTGATTCCAAAACTCTAAGTTAAACTAGGCTTTAATTTCTATAGGTGAGAGCATAACACATATTTAAGGAAAGAAAATAACTTCTCCCAACAGAAATAAGAGGTAATTTAAGGAGACAGAATTATTGGCCCCAAGTTAGCAAAGAAATGTTTTAAACCTGCCTCATTTGTGCCTTATGGATTTCATAACTGATGATTAGCTTCTTTTAATCAGCTGAACATCCATTTACAGGACAAATTGATTAGCCCCTTGCATAATTAACAGAACATTAAGTACCATCACTTTGAGTTGAAAAATTGTTTTGATTAGCGCCGATATGCACAGTTTAACATTGAGACATTAAATGTCATTTTTCTCTATTGTTATTCATCTTTCTTTTTCATCCATCCAGATGTTAAAGGGGGTTTTGCATCCATCTCAGTAACCAATGTTTGCAATTACAAAAACACTTATTTGGTGGGGAGAGGGGCACTGGCACTAAATTCAATACACCTTTTCCACAGAGAATAAGAGCAGAATAGAATGTGTGAATAATAGCCCGTGGTACTATGTGACCAAACTGCCAATGCGAGATAACTCTTTACTTAGATAAGTGGTAAGCGACCCACTTCTGAAGCATGGGACAAGGAAACTGATTAAATATCAAGCTTTTACAAATAATTTTTAAGGACATTTGGTAAGGAATTGAGGAGGATTGACAAGAATGTCAAAACGGAGCAGATGATAATAAGCATCAAGATAAAACAATTCACAAACAGGGAGAAATTGCAGGGCTGAAAAATGTGTAGATATAAAGAGTAGCAGCAAACAAGACATTAGAGAAATAAAAGATGCAGAAGGTTCTTCCTGCTGAAGCCAGGTCCAAGGAGATTCAAATGGAGACGAAAAACTGAACAACTGCTCTTACAGCCCACGGGGGTCAACAGTGCCGTTTAAAGATGTGCAATGTCAGTAGTCCATAGAAAACGGCATCGGGCTGCACAAACGCGTAATTACACCTAACCACTCTGAATGTTAGGTAGCACCATCCTGAGCCAGATGGTATTGGATTCTGACTACAACCGGAGCACCGAGGATCTAATTAGTCTTTGCAAGGTGTGCAGGTGTCAGTCAATTTGGAGTTTGTGCTGAGCAGGACAGGTTAATGGAGACTTTGGAATATTTGAAACTGATGAGGCCTGAGGCAACCTTCAGCAAACTATCTGCAGAAGCTTAGAAACTTAGAGAATGCGCAAGGAATAGAGTTTAGGAGTATTTCAGAAAGTCTGTGCTCTACGTTCATCATCTTAGTTCTTTATGTAAAATCGCTAGGCCCCATAAGGATTTGACTCAAAGAGGGCTGCTGTGTGGGCTCCAATCCATAGATATTGACTTAGGATTTTAAAATGACCACGTTGTTAGAATATTATTATACACCATTCACCAAGTAAGGCATGGGTGTGTCAAAGCAAATGTCATCTGCTTCATAGTAGAAACTACATAATTTCTGAGCCAATCAAACAGCTTCAACTCCACTAGACTCATGGCTTAAATAGTGGTGTTCATAGCAATGTTTGCTTATCAAGTTGAAAATATAGACTCCCATTATGGGAGTGATCTAAAGCAGTGATTCTGATTCAGAAAGATCACTGGCATTCTGATTCTGAGTGGCAAGAGAGTTGACAACATGTTCCCCAATACAGAAAAGACCATCTTTTGAAAATAATCAACTAGCCAAGGATTCCTTGAGAATAAGATCAATTATTGTTTATTTTTAAATAATTGCTTTAGCACCTTAAGGTGGTAATGTTTGGAGATTATGAGCATTAATTATTTTTGAATAACTAAAAAATACTCAGGGAATAACTATGTCGCATGATTATTCCTGACTCTTTCTTATTTTCAATAATATCAAACTATTTCCAGGTTCTGTATGTTTGCCTAGCAATTCTAGCTCTTCTTGCCTAGCCTATACACAAGGCATTAACATTGATTC
>LOEQ01005241.1:123498-134077 GCA_001685075.1 Bramus lutescens
ACACACACACACACACAAACACACACACATATGGTCGGGGAGGAGTGGATAGGGGCAGGGAGTCTTAAATTTTTTATTTTCTTTCTTTCTTTTTTTGTTTTTTGTTGTTGTTATTCTTGAGACAGTGTTTCTTTATGTAGCCCTGGCTATCCTAGAACTCACTCTGTAGACCAGGCTAGCCTCAAACTCAGAGACCCACCTGTCTTTGCCTCCTGATTACTGGCATTAAAGGTATTCATTACCATGTCCAACTTAAAATTTTCATTATGAACAGAATCTTGTTTTGTAGTTAGGTATGTGTGCATCAGTCATTTAACATTTATAAGTTATCTGTCCAAATCATACTATGCACTAGGGCCTCTCTAAAGCCTTGAAATGAAACAATGAAATAGGCAAAGATGTCCCCCTCACGGGGTTTACATTCTAAAAATATGCATCATGCATCATACTTCCAAGTTTGAGATTTTAAATTATTTTCCTGGAAATATAAGTGCTTCTTACAAGTTCTTTGCAAAAAAAAAACAAACCACCAGAGTGAATTAAGTGAAAAAAAAATCATTTTGGAAACTTTCAAAGCTCACTGAGGAGAAGAGAGATTGGCTTAAAGCACCAGAGAGTTTTATTTTTCGCACATAAATATTTATGTGTGTAAAGGGGTGTGTGGTTAATTCTAAGCGACGGGAGGAGAATGACAGATGCTTAGATCCTCTGTCCCCATGGAGAGACAGACCTTGCTTGTTGGAGTGTAGTGGCACATCGTGTGGTCTGTGTACTGAATCACTGATTTAAATATCACAGCAGCTGGAGTGCAAAGCAGATCAGCAAATACGACAGGAGGAGGAGCGCATGTGTCCTGAATGCAAAGTCAGAATGAATTAAGTTTGCACCATCACACTGAGCCAGGCTGCGCATGCCTCTTTCTATACTTCAGTTTCGAAGGAGAGTTAGAGAAGGGTGACTGGGCAGTCCAGGAAATCACAGGCAGAGAAATGAGGAGAATGAGTAGGGAGATCTGATTTTTCTTAAATCCTAAATTTCTATGAGAGGGTTAAATGAGGGAAAAGGGAGAGGGGGAACTGGGGAGTGGAAAAGAGAGAGGAAAGGGGGAAGGGAAGCTTGGAAGACAGAAAGAGAGAAGGAAAGGGTGGGAGTAAGGAAGAGAGAGGGAGAGGGGGAAGGAGAGAGAGATTGATTCTCTTATTCTGCCACGGAAGCCTACTTAGAGAATTCATTTCCGTAATGAACTAAACCAAACAAGTACAGTCCCTGCTGGAATGCTCACAGGGAAAATGAAGAGAAATTAGAAATTAGTTTTCTTTAGCCCCCTCATTTTATTGCCTCCAGTTTTGCTGTGATCTGAAGTTCAAAGTCTTCATTAAAGTGTCCTTAAGTAAACACTATCTGCAGGGCTTTCTTGGTTTACACAGATGCTCTCCCTCCCATAGGCTTTAGCATTGTTTTCTCTACTTTGAAGCTTAGGATTCTGAGGCACAGAGTTCAAATGACACCACACACGGATTACTCCTTTAGCATGTAGCAGAACTAAATTCGGATTCAGATTCCCTGGTTGTAAAATCTGTCACTCCAGCATGCTGACCCTTCTCACACTTCTCTTCTAGTTGATGTTTTCGTCTCTCTTTTCTCTCTATAATTCCAAAGTCAGAAACGACAGAAAAGCTGGGGGAGTGAGGCGGGAGTGTGGAAGGCAAAGAAAATGGTTAATGATGATGGGTAGGACATTTCTCCTTAAGACATGGTGTTGAAAGCAGCAGGGAAAATATTTTTTAAAAAGAAGCTTTAGAAGAAACACAAACCCAAAGAGTAAGTGAACAGACACATTTTGTATACAGGACAAGAAATTAGCCCAGAAATGCTACTTAGTCTAGGACTCTACCATATGTACTCAAGATTCTCCCATTATCTGGTGGACTTAGTGGAGAGACAATATGACTAAAAAGTAGCCTTGAAAGTTGTGGGATACCAACAAGAAGAGCCACCTGAACCTCCAACAGAAGACACCTGCAATGGTTATCAGAAATCATGCTCAAGACCCCTTCGCGTTCTTATTTCTCCCAAGTCTGTGTCACCGTCAGCCATCCATGTTGACACCAGTCGATTTTGCAATGCTCATGTGGAAATAGCAGGGGACAGTTGGCTGGATTCCCCTCTGCTTCATGCTTCGTCAACCAGATGGTTGGCTGTATCAAAGCCAGTAATGCTGATGTCAGAGGCGAGAGAACACAGCTGGATTTTCAGGTTCAGGAGGGAGAGAGGGAATCTGGAAGGCTTTTTGGGAGGAAATTACCTTTGGACCAGGAGATAGAGCCGACTAGAACTGTTGGGGAGTTTTTAATGTTAAGTCAGAGCAACATAATTGTGTAACTGCCTTTGGGGCTACAGTAGGATATGAATCCTCTTTTTCTCACACCTGCTAGCAGGCCCACTGGTGCCAGTTAGGTGGCTATCGCTTGCTGAATCTAGAGACTTCCGCCTTGACAGCTTCGATTCCCACCAACGCTTGGCTACTACTGTGTATCTTTGTTTTATGCTGCCATTTGGTGACTAGCTTGAACCCCAAACATTTAAGGATGGGAAATAATTTAGAAGATAGACTACCAAAAAATTGTTGATGATCTTATTTTTATAAGCATGTAAGTATAATCTTGTACTTTGGTGAAAATGTGAGGTATTTTATGACTTTTTTTGGGGAGGGGCAGTCTGGCTCATTCATCTATGGCTAAGAGGAATACTAATTGTAGAAATATAGGACAAGGGAGCAGGTATGAAGCTGGCACCCCACCAGGCTTGGAGAATGGCAAATGCTTAAGAATGGGCCTTGGGTCTTTATTCTATCTTACTTGTTGCTAAAAATGTTTATTATCTAAGACTACTTGGTCTGTTTACATACGAATAGTTTAATGCATCAAATCTAGCCATAGCTGTAATGGCAACAAGAGCTGTTAATTATTTATTACCACTCCACTTGAGGGGTCTTAACACCCCTGGGCTCCTGAACAGGAGTAGGATTCAAGTCAGTCATATCTGAATTACCGCCCTCCAAATCCCTCTCATCAGTCACTGCTCTCCTTTCCTCCAGAGTCCAGGCCATGAACCCCTTGCTCTCCAAGTACCAGGTCATTACCAAGTAAAGATCTGAGGCTGAGGTTGGTGCAAGTGCAAGGCCTGTAGCCTTCAGGGTCTCTTAGGGGAAAAAAAAAGAACCAAGCTACTACAATGATTTCCACGAGGGAGACTGGTCATAGGGATGTGCTTATTCTTCTTGGAAGAGAGTTTGGGGGAAGAGAATGTCCCTTTCCTTCCTTTTATTCACCTACAGCAGCAAGAACAAAGTCAAATTAATATCTCAGTGAATCATCTGCCACAATGAAGTAGGCGACTTATAGGTTATTGAGGCTCAGTGAAGGGCTGTGGGATAGGCACGCTCGAGCTGTGACTGACTCAAGTTTGGGAATGAAGGACCAGAGAATGATTGAACAATGATTTGCGGATGTGTGCTTGATCCAGGAAGATGTGGGCAATCCTTTACTGGGATAATAAATGTGACATCTGGTGTCAGAAGACTAACACATCTAGGGATGGAGGGCTATTCAGACAGGAGCAATAAATAGCATTTCCGTTGCCAAGAGTTCCTGCATCTAAGTGTGCATAAAATGCTTAAGCAGTAATCCTTCTGCGATGCTGCAGAAAGGACTCTCCCACAGCTGCAGCAGCAAAGGGGGTGCCGTGGATTTTAGCCCCCGCCCCAGGAATTGACCTATGCAAATGGCTTCTGGTAGCAGGGAAGGTTTCTTTTTTCTTTCCTTCTTTTCAAAAAAACCTCTCAGTCCAGAAGTAGCTCTTTTCTTGCCAACATTCTCAGTGATTTATCCAAGTGTTTCCATTGAGGAGTGCGGAGAGAGAAAATTCTGCAGCAGAATGTGATTGTGGAACTGGAGGCAAGAGATGGCCCCTGAAAAAGCACACAGAAGAGGAGTGAGAAAGACCAACTGGACCAAGACAAAGGGCTGTGTTTGAGCTGTGGCAGTGTGCTGATAAGATAGAGTTAACAGTTGCCACCACAGCTACATGGTTCTAGGATTGCCCTTTGCTTCTAAACAGGAAAAAAAATCTGATTGCTATACTTGTAATATGTTACAATAACTTCAAGCGCATCTATATTCCACCCTCCCACCCCCACACAGTATCTATACCACTGCTGGGTCCCTCTCTCAGTGACTCTGGCTTAGGTCACATGACTCATGCTGGGGGAAGAAAGCAACTTGTGAGACAGGAAACTTGAAAGATACTTCATAGTGCAGTTGTTATGTTGCTGCTCTTAGAACCTTCAACTCATGTGGAGAAGCCCAGGCTACCCCAGACCGGTCTGAGAGACACACAGTTTACCAGCTCCCATCATCGGAGCCCACAATAAGCTGAATTCCAGAAGGACGATGGGCTAGCTGACTGAAGGTGTCTGAGTAAACAGCCCTGAGCTTAGTGGAAGAACTTTCCAGAGCAGCCCAGTCAAAATATGACCTAGCAAATTGCATACTGAAAAAAAAAAAGGTTCTTCTATGCCACTTACTTTTGGAATAGTCTGTTTTGAAGGTTGTTATTCAACAGTAGATGACAGACATATTTCTTTACACTGCGGGTTGTTTAAAGCTTGTAACAACCATATATACTACCATCACTCTCCTTTTATAGATAAGAACGCAGACAAGGAGAAGGGATGAGAACCTGGACCAGACTCACAGCTTGTACCATGTAGGAATGGGAGTGGGGTAGTCTTATTCTAGCATCTGCCACTTAATTGTTACCTATAATCAAACACTGCTTTAGGTCTTAGTCAGACAATGAAACACTTGACTTCAAAGCATGTCTCAATTATTTTTTAACACATTATTATGCAAGATCATTATGTAAGTATGAATTTGCATATAAAAGTATATTTAGTTTATACAGCTTGATGAGTTTAGAGCTTAGTCTACATCTGTGAAGCCATCACCACAATCTGGGATATAAACAAAAGCATCACCTTCAACATGTTCCTTCTGCCCTCTTTACTGTTACTATCATTGCTATCACTGTTATTTAGTGATGAGAACACTCAATACTGTCCTTTGTCCTTTTAGCTGAATTTGAACATTCAGTACAATACTGTTAGCTATAGGCACGATGCTCCACCAGATCTGTGCTTGGCCACAGATCTCTAGGACTGGCTCATCTCATTTACTAAGACTCTGCCTCCTCTCACTCATATCGTCTCATTTCCTCCTCCTCTTTGCTATTCCACTTTCAGCTTCTTTGAGTTCATCTCTTAGAATTTTTTTCATATAAGTCATATCATAAAGTAGTTGTTCTTTTGCATATTTCATTAGTATAATGTCCTCCAGGTTCATCCATGTTGTTTCAAGTGGTAAGATTTCCTTTTTAAGAATAAATAATATTCTAATATGTGTATATCATTTTCTTCATGTGTGCATATGTTTAAAGGCACATGTATGTGGCAGGTGTACATCACATGTTTTCAGGGGCAGAAGACAACTTCGGGTGATGTTACTCAGCTGCTGTCTACCATTATTTTTGAGACAATGTCTTTACCCAACCTGGAGCTTTCCAGGTATGCTGGGCCAGCTGACCAGCAAGTCTCAGGGATGATTGGCTTGTCTGGGATTCTCCAGGGCTGGGATTACAGGACTGCACCACCATGGGTTCTGGAATGTGAACTCAGGTTCTTTACTGACAACCATTTCCCCAGGACACTGCCCCCATGACTAGCTCTCTTGCCATCTTCAATCAGCCCCTTTGCTTGTCTTAGCAATGTCTTGTACAGAGAAACAACAAGGAGCACACTTAGTCATCATTCTCAAATACAATGAAAACTAAACAACATGGATGAAATGGCAAGATTGGGGCATTGAACAATGACTGGGGGCCACGATCCCTGAGATGGGGAAAGTAGGTAAGAAAAACCCTGTAGTTGCAGAACATTGTTCCCTAGGGAGGCAAAAGTGAAGGAAACAGAAATCCAATGTGAGACTAACACTATGTTGAGCTAGAAAGCTAGAACTGTCAGGGAATTTAGGAAGACCATGATTCCCGAAATTTTCGGTGTAAAATAAATATAGGAGCATGGGTGAGAGAAGAGGGGAGGGGGTATGGATAGCTTCAGTTTGCCACAGCGAGGAACCTTTGAATCTACAGCTGAGTGGTCATTTGATGACGTGCTCATGAAAGCAAAGTTAAGGGGAAGATCTGGAACGAAGTACCCAGTCTGAGCAGGCCAGGAAACAGTCCAGGCAGTAGAACACCTAGCATCAAAGACTGAATTAGAAGTTTCAGAAAGGCAAAGCCTTGATAATGTTGCCAAATCAGCCCTGGCTTAAAGAGTACTTGAAATTCGTAATAGTAAATCTTGAAAACAAAACTTGAAGTGACCAAACTGATTCCAATAGCTTAAATGTCTCCTGGAATAAAACTTAACAATAACTAAAGGCATATGATAAAGCTAGTTCTCCACAACAGAAAAATTTTAAATGTTCTACACCCAGAAAAATCACCAACCATCCCCCAAATCGGAAATGTGACCCGAAATCAAAAGAAAAGGCCATAGAAATCCAGAAATAGTGGGGTGGGGATGATGGAATTACTTGACAAAAATCTTATTTGGAGATGACTGAGAAGTGACAAATGGCATAAAAAAAGATGAGGTGAAGGAAATAGATGAAAAAAGACCCTAGCTCAGTGTGGTGACACACGCCTGAAATCCTAGCCCTTGGGAGGCTGAGGGAAGAGGACTGTGAGGCTAGTCTGGTCTCCATAATGAGACATTGGCTCAATAAATAAAGACCCTAATTGAACTATGAAAATTCACAAAAAAGTCAGAATTTAAAGACCAAATTGAATAGATAAGATAGCAAGTGGATAAATATAAAAGCCAGTCACATCAATGTTCTCATCAAATATAAATCATTCAAATAATGCAACCAAAATGAAAAGATTGTCAAGCTAAATGGTCCTAACTTTATTTTTTTTATAAGTATCCCATTTTAACTCTAAAGACAGATAAATTGAACAAAAACATAGGTACCAGCAAGATGGTGCAGTGGGTACCAAGCCTGACCTTAGCTTGATCACAGAAGCCACATGGTGGAGGGAGAGAACTGACTCCAGCAAATTGTCTTCTGACCTTCACATGTGTGCTATTGTGAACACAGATAGACATACACAAATACAATTGAAGACAATTGGCCGTTCTCGCAATAAAGTTAGAAATTTAAATTGAAGAGACTCTTCTTAATAGAACCAAAAACTATGTAACTTTTAGGACTATGAGAGATCTGCAGTAAGTTAAATGCTTACAGAAAAAAAAACAAGTGAGAGAGTATACAGTATTTTAACTACCCTGAAGCCAAAGGCATTAATATAGTATGATTTGGAAATAATGTAGATATAGATGACCAGAACAGAACAGTGGGTCTGAAGCCAGACCTTCATACACATGGTCAACCAATCCTTTGTGCTTTCCAGAGCAATTCAGTTGGGAAATGTAATTTTCAACAAATGTACTATGAAAAAAATGAAAATATATACAAGAAAAGAATCCCTCAGTTATAATTTAGTGAAGAACCATTCTTTGGCTGGACAACAGTTTGGGAAGCTTTGTGGAATGATGCCTGGAGATGATGCTTTCTGATGTATTTCAATTTGGAGGTACAGTTTTGGTACCTTAAGTTCTGCAGTGCTTTGTATTTTGGATGCTCAGGGTTGTTAAATACGCAGTGTGTTTATACACTATGAGTTCAAGCTGAAGAGCTGCTCCATTGACACAGCTCACCTCACCTGCACATATCTGCAGTACTTGAAGTACAGAACACAGAAGAGATCTCCAACTGTGTTTTGGAAATATTTGACCTTTGACAAGAAACCCATGCATAGGAAAGGAAGATAGCTTGAAGGCAAAAGAGATTCATTTATCTGGCTTATTCTGGATTTCTATTACTACATTAGTCATAAACTTCAAATACTTGAGAGATGATTTTTTGTATGTTTTTATTTTGGTAAAAATATCTATAACATAAAATTTACCAATTTAACTTTTTGAGATATGTGATTCAGTGGGATTGCTATGATTTGAAATGCACGCCCTGCCTGAGCTCACATCTTTCATCTCTTGGCCCCCAGCTGTTGGCATGTTTTAGAAGGGGGTGGAACCTTTGTGATATGAGGCCTAGCTGGAAGATGTAGATAATAGGATTGACCTTTCAAAGTTACAGCGTGGGTCGGCTACTGATCCCTTCTCTGCTTCTTGATTGATCAAGATGTGAGGCACTGTCTGCTCAGGCTCCTGATGCAATGAGCAGTGCCATTTAGCCCTCCCATGCCTTCCCTGCCATGCTGGACTGTATCTCCAGAAACCATGAGCCAAGTTAACTCTCTTCGCTTATGTTTCTGCTTGGTATTGTGTCACAGTGAGAGGGGAGAAAAAATACTGGCATTAACTAACATGAGCACCCTGCAGCAACACCACTATTTCCAAAATGTTTTTCTTATCTCAGAAAAGAAACTCCATAGCCAGTAAGCACTAACAGCCACCCCGTTTCCACAGCCCCTCGATAGATACCACTTTTAATGTCTGAATTTTTTTTAGGCATTTCATATAAACAGGATCTTACCTTTGTCCTTTTGGGTCCAACTTATTGCATTTGTCATAGTCTTTTTCAAGTTCATCTACCTTGTATCACGAGCCAGATTTCCCTTTCTTTTTATAATCAAATACTATTCCACTGTGTGTATGTAAAATACTCTGTCTATCCACTCATCTCCTGATGGATACTTGAGATGCTTGGTGAGTGATGCTACAGTGTACATCATATCTGAGCACCTGGTTCCATCTCTCCTGTCTACTCTCTTGGGTATATACCTAATAGTGAAAACTGCTGGGTAATATGAGTGGCAGAATTATCTTTCAATTATAATGGATGACTATTATGAAAGAAATAAGGTGTAGAGGTAGAAGTTTGAAAACAAATTTCCTGTTAATAAGAAGTTGTTCTTTCCAGTATTTCTCCGTATTTCCTATATCGCACCCTTAATACACAGTTGGGTGCATGTGGCAACCAAAGAAGGTTGTCTTTATAGTCCTCCTTATAAGCTCAGAGGTGGGATGTCCACCTTCCTAAATTTGAAAAAAGAAGAAAGAAACTTCAAGGAAGGCTTCAGAGTAGAGCAAACACCTCCTGGTTGGCCTAAAGATTTCCAGTTTTTGCACTGGAAGTCCTATATTCAGTGAAACTTCTCACTCCCAGGGAAAAAGGCAGGGGCCTTAGGGTCATCCAATAACTCTAGTGTTGTTACTGCTGTTGGTGTTGACCATGGTAATTAGAAAACTATTCTGGAGCCTTAGTTTTCTCATCTGCAAAATGAGTATCATGTTTTCTATTCGTACTACATACTTCTGGGAGAATAGTGTCTAGAAAATTATTTTTTTGAAGATAAAAGCATTAACATAATATGTATTGACAATATATTATTGTATTGTAACATAATTATGTATTAATAACATATTGTTTTAGAAGGGTGTATAGTAGAAGCCTATATATATCTAAATCTTATTTTTGCCAATAATTTTAATAGGCTGCCATTTATTTTATTATGTATAGAAATAGTTTATAAATTTATTATTTAACTATTAAAATTTATTTTTAAATTACATTTACTGGGCACACACACATGTGTGTGTATATGTACGTGTGGTACTGGCATATGTGGAGGTCAGAGGCCAGCTTGTGGGAGTTGATTTTCTCCTTGTACCATGTAGGTTCTAGGGATTGATCTCTTGGCAACAAGCACCTTTATCTACTGGACCTTCTCAAAGGCCCTCAATAGATTTTTAAAGAAAACCTTCCTGTAAGTATTTTATTATTAGACTGTCTTACTGATTTAATTTTGGCTCTTTTCTCTTTCCTGTCTTTGCCTTTGGGAAGCCAAATGGCTAGAACCCAGATTCAGGAAGAGCTGCAAGGCAGAAACACACTTCATAAGAACCTCATCAGTTATACACGAAAGCTTGCCTTAGGCAAAGCATTGCACTGAGCTTTCTGTAGGAAAAGAACCGATGACAGATAAATCTCAGGATTTCCAGATATGATGCAAGATTATAACGTTTCCAGGCCACTGTCTGGGAAACACATGGCCTGAGTATACTATACACAATGCCAGCAGGCTCGGTAGCTGCACATATGATCTGGAGTCCAGTGCATGTGAACTTGGTAGGAACCATTAACAGTTTCCTAAACATTTAGATCCAAGATGAAGGTTATACAACCCCTTCAACTTTGAGAAAATTGATTTATGATTGAAGGCGAGAGTGTTTGTACAGTTTTCAGGGAATCATGGTAATATTGCTGGGTTGAATCATGGAATATTTAAAAACAGTGACTTGAAGGAGCATCTTCCATAAGATGTCTAATACCTTCAGGAAATAGTACCATTAAGTAAACACTTAAGGTCCCAACCTCATATGCCTGCCTTCCTTCCTTCCTTCCTTCCTTCCTTCCTTCCTTCCTTCCTTCCT
>LOEQ01005241.1:134085-156575 GCA_001685075.1 Bramus lutescens
TCCTTCCTTCCTTCCTTCCTTCCTTCCTTCCTTCCTTCCTTCCTTCCTTTCCTCATCAACAAGTGCCAGTATTAGCTGTCCATACAGGCTTAGGCAATACAGGAGTGAAAACAAGCAAGGTTCTACACTCACTAAATAACACAGCAGGAAATCAGCAGAGTGGAGAAGTTTTCCAAAGAGACAGAAATTTAGGTTTTCAGAAGCTCCCCCCAAATGGCCACACAAACTAGTGGAAAGACAGTAGTTGGCTGTCTAGTCTGAAGTATTTTTCAGATTTGCTTACAGTTCCTCTCCCTTAGCTTCCTACTTCCTCTTAGAGACTCTGATGATAATAGAGTCTTGTTAAGTACCCACTAAAAGCCAGAAACATTATCACTTTTAATCCTCACGCACCTGCATCTCGAGGTGGGTACTTTCATTGCCATTAGCAGGGAAGGGAACTAGTATTCTGACAAGCCCTCTCTCTATCTCATCTAGAAAGCCCTGGAAAAGTTTACTAATAGTTTAGCACAGGATTGCTTTCCCTTACAGTACAGCCATGAAGTTTCAGTTTAAGCAAAGTTCTCTGCAGAAATTTAAAGATAAACCTCAATATTAAGTTCCCACTATCCAACATTCTAAACTAATACTTACTTTTCAAATACATTTTTTTATAAAGATAATTCTTTTATATTCTACTGGTACATTTTGTTTATTGGTCATCACTTACTTGATGAAGAGGCTGGGGAAACACTGCCAAAGGAAAACCAATCAAGATTAAAAATACAGAGTCTGTAAAACAGTAAAGTAAGCCACCAAGAAAACGCAACTCAACCGAATCTTTTCTTTTCATAAATATATGCATCTTAGCGGTGGTTTGATTTGGGCTGGGAAGATATTCTTCCTATGTGTTTAGGAGATGGATTTTAGAAGTCATGCATTGAAAAGAACCCTGTCAGATGGCATTAAGAGAGTCACTGAGCTGAACTGAAAGCTGAAGACAGGATTCCTATTTAAGAAATGGGCAAACCAGGTAAATAGCTTATCTTGGTGCTGTAACTCACGGTGCTCAAACCTAATCGGAATGCTGCAACAGTTATTTTTAGTCTACTGGGACTGCCCTCCTTTTTAATTATTTCTGTTTCAGATATCATACCTAGAATACTTAAGTACCACTCAAGGGGCCACACTGATTAGAACCAGAGAAAGTGATTTAGCATTATAGAACAAGAGCAGGGCTTAGAGGAGGCAGAGTCCATAACAAGCATATTTTGAGTAAACAAAAATTAGCTTTCTTGAAGAGGTCTCTCCAGAATCAGAAAGCAACCAGAAGAGACGAAAACGATGTGAGGGGAAATTGAAAAATAAGCCTCTGCTTTAATAGGCTCCTGTGATTAGATGACAAGATGTTTGCATGATTAAGCAGTACCCAACGCCATGACACTACACTGACTCAGGAAAGCAGTGCTTCCTAAAAACTCCATTTGAGATAATTTTCCAGCTTTTCTTCCCCAGCTTCATCAGCCCCTTATTTTGCATCGTGCCCTTGCTTTTCAAATTGAAGCATTTGATTTTGCCATCGGATTTAAGTGCATCTCCTTATTACTTACTCTCTTCTCCCCCTCCCGAAGTTTTCACATTCTGACTACTCTGCTTCTACAAGTCATCTCAATTTCTTCTGCAGCAATAACAGTAGCATTTTCCATTTATGGATTTAATTTTTACAAGAGTGTATATTAAATGCTCCATATGGTTTACTGTTTTTTTTTTTTGCAATCTCCAGATAACCTAATGAGGAAACTGAGGTTTAGACAGGTTATCCATGAGACCTGAGATCACGGGATTCCATTTGGTGGGGGAGGAGAAACTCTCCACTGAACATCTGTTGTTTAGTAGTGTGGTAGTAACTATTGAACCCTTTATTTGTGCATAGCCTACGGTTTCTGATTAGATTTCAAAATGCACAGGGATGTAGGTAGACTGCTATTGTTTTAAATATCAAAGTTAGGTCTTGAGAGAGAACTAGTCAGGGATTCAATGACTTGTCAGGGGAGGGAATTCTAGGATGGCATCAGCCTCCCTTTGGGGCAGGCACTGCAAGGATAGACAGTGAGCCTGATGAGGTAATTGTGCTCTTGTCAAGAGTCCTGATCCAGAGAGGTTCAGAATTAGAGCCCTCAGATTCTCCCTATCACAAAATGGTTTGTCTTTTTACCACCAATCTGTGTTCCGGCAGAACAGTCTTAACCGGTTTGCGTGAAGGGAACTGGGGCTATCCTTGAAAGCCTTCTGCACACAGTAGTATACTGAGGTTTCTGTAATGAAAGGAAAGAAAAGCACCAAAGCAAACAACTCATTATATCAAATATGATTTTAACTCTCCTTTACAAAATAAAGCAAGTGACACAATAGTTTGGCATATTTCTGACAGCACCCTCATTTGATTTGATGAGCTATGTGCTCCTAGTTGAGTTATGTCCAAAAGAGGGCAGACAGATGGAAGGGTTTTACGAAGGGGGAAAAATTCCTGGTTAGCATGTGCCTGGAATTCCTCATTTGCCGTTATTTCTATTTGCTCTTAAAAAGCAATAAATAGGTCTTAACAGATGGCCTAGCGCTTGAAATAAAAGCATCTCTGGGAGATGATGAGTAGTGCGTGCCTTATACAGTTTCAGAAAGGTCAATTGCTTGGGGACCATGGCTTGCCTCATATGGGGAGGCCACAGACTTGAACTCTCTGGGAAACACGATTGACTCTGAGCTAAGAATCAGTCAGTGAGCTGAGACCCTCCAGCGGACGTGGTTCACTTCTCTGCTGCTGTGGAGAAGCATGGTCAAAGAAGCAGAGGAGATGCAGGGGTCATTTACCTTTGGGGGTCTGAGTGTTTGGCTTTCAGGCCCACCAGGGAAGCTGGGGAAGAACTCAAGGCAGGAACCTGGAAGCAGGAACTGAAGCAGAGAGTGCTGTGTCCTGGCTTGCTTCCCCTGGCTTGCTCAACTACCTTTCTTACAGAGCCAGGGAACAATGGGTTGGCTCCCACATCAATCAGAACTCAGGAAAATGTCCCACAGACATGGCCATGGGCCAATCTGATGAAGGCAATTCCACCCTGGAGGTTCATTCTTCTTAGGTATTTCTAGTTTATGTCAAGTTGACAAAATTTAATTATGACAATAGCTTTTAAAATTAGGAGTCATGACCTATTAACAGAACCTGAAATCAATGTCAGTGGTTGCGAATAGAATATATATTTTTTTAAGTAGTGGGGAAAACAAAGAAAACCCCCAACTCCAATGGGACCAGAGTCTACCAAGCATTCTGGCCTCTGATTTCTGCAGGACTAGAGATCAATGGGCCTTCAGCCACAAGTGGTTATGGAAACAAGAACAGGACCTTTTGTGATGTACCATATGAAGTAAGCGTAAATGCCATTTCATGATGCTCTGTTTCTGTTAAACACTGAAAACTGAGTCATGACATATTTATTCTTATATGTTCCAGCTAATATGTCTATTTATCTACCATCTATCTATCTCATCTCTCTATATATGAAGATTCTAGCCAATCAGATGATTAATGTAGCTATATTCCAAAGTATAACTCCATTCATGAATACCCACACTTTATTGTATAGCATTAACACTTGAGTTGTGCTTGTAAATATGCCAGTATAATCAAGGAAACTCTCATTAGCTTGAGCAGGGTTGGCTGGGGTAGTCTTTGAAAATGGTATGGTTGCCAGATGTCCCGGCTAGGATGCCTGGGGCGGACTTAGAAGCCTGTGTTTGTTGGCATAAAGTAAGCACCCAGAGAGCAGGTGAACAATTGCTTTTACTTTGTAAACCCAACACAAAGAGACACTATTTTCAGATCTAAAAGAACAGCAAAATTAGAACTGTGTTAAGAAGTAAGGGATCTAGAAGCCAAGCATGTGAAGAACCAAAAAGTAATAGCTTGCTTTCTTGTAAATAATTCGTGACGAAAATAGGATCAGGAACTGGAAAGTTGGTCAGCATTTAGAGTGTTTTCTGTTTCTCTGGTTTGGTTCCCAGCATCCACATCAGGTGACTCACAGTAGCCTGCAACTCTAGTTCCAGAAAACATAATCCCATCTTTTGACCTTTGAGGACACCTGCACTCAGGTACACATACCCACACACAGACACATAATCGAAAATAACTCTTAAAATAAAAATAGCAGTCTAGCATATATTAATAGTTACTATATCCTACTATTGTGTTAAGTATTTTGTGTGAATAATGACAATATTATGAGGTAGGCACTGCAAATACATGCTCAGAGATGTAGGAAAATGTGAACATATACATAAATTATATATATTAATTAAATATATAATATATATAATTTGAAATATATAAAAATCAGTGGTAAGAACAGAATTTAAATTTAGAGCCCGTGAAGCTTAGATCCTTCCAGGTTCTATGTGCAGCTCTATAGCTTTGGTTGCTTTGAATTTCCTTATCCCTTGCTTGAGCTTAAAAGTACTGCCTCTTACCTGGACAGATGAGGACTTCGCAGATGAGTTATTCTCAGCCCTCTCCCCCTTTTGCCTCTCTACATCTAGTCTGTAAGCGCTCTACCCAAAACACTGGATATGCCACATCCACCCACTTTCTCCAAATTTTGTTGCTTTTACCCCAGCCGAAGCCACTCTCAGGTTTCATTTAGGTAGCAGAGTGCTCTTCAGCTATTGTTAGTGCTGCCCCACCATTCCATCTCTGTGCCACAGCTAAAGGAACTTTTAAAAGCATAAATAAATAAAAAACATCAACCTTCTGCCCCAACCCAGCACTTGTTTTCTTTTAAGCTCAGAATAAAAACAAACCTCTCAGCATCTGGACTGCATGGGCTTTTGATAGTGCTCTCATTTGTAGCACTTAGTGACTCTTCTAAAAGTCCCCCCCCCTCTCTCTCTCTCTCCTCCCCCTCTCTTCTCTCTCTTTGTCTATCTCTCTCTGCTTCTCTTTGTCTTTCTCTCCTTCTCCCCCACCTCTCTCTCTCCTTCCTTCTCCCCTCTCTCCCTTTCCTTCTTCTGTAAGTCTAAACTTAATCTTGATTGTACCGGGTAGGCCTGGAATTGCTGTGCAGCCCAGGTTGGTCTGGAATTTGCATTCTTCTAGTCTCCAAGTCTAGAGTGCTGGGATTATAGGTCTGTGCCACTACACTCAGCTTTGAACATTTCTTACTTGTTAGTTTATGATTTGCCTTCTCTAAGCACCAACTCTGTGTTGCCCTTGCCTGTATCCTTGCATTTAGAACGAGACAAGCCTGGTAATAGTATGTACTAAAAATACCTGTGAGCACATGAATGAATTTATTTCAGAATTTTTCAAAGGTCTACATTCTCCTCCCCCAACCCACAATTTTTATTTTTAATTGGCAACCATATATACTTGTGGGGTACAGTGTGTGATGATTTAATACATTATATAATGATTATGTGACACTAGTGAACATATTTTTTCTTTATTTTGAAATATGCAGTACATTATTATTGTCTATAATTACCATGCTGTATGCCAGATTTTGAAAACAAATTCTTCCCACCTAAATGAAACTTTGTACCCTTTGGTTAGCATTTTTCATCCCCAAGCCCAGCTTCATTCCATTACCCACTGTAGACTTAATTGTCACAGATTCCACATGTATGTCAGGTCATGCGGCATTTATCTTCTTGTGCCATGTTATTTCACTAAGCATAATAAGATCTAGATTCTTCCAGGTGGTCACAAATAACATGGTTTCTTCAGTAAGAATGGACGTTTGTTGATGGGCACTTAGGTAGATCTCGTATTTTGCCCAAGGTTCCCAAATTGAGGATGTCAAACTAGAAGTAGAGCAAAGTTAGGATGTTTCCTTTATCCTGCCAGCTGGATGTAGCATTTCAAGCTACCCATTCAAAGTTTCTCTGTATATGATTTCGTCCCTTAAAGGCTCTCCTTTCCCTCCAAACCTTCTGCCGTGACCCAGACAGACTTGAAAATGCACTTAATGTGGCATTAAAAGCAAGTTCTGTGACCTCTCCTAAACTTGGTTCTTACAGCTGCAAAGAAAACAATTGATGAGACTTGCAGGATGTTTTAAGGCATACATTAGGAAGTAGATATGAATAAGAAATATTTGGTTGCACGTGGTGGTTCATACCTGAAATTCTAGAAGTCAGGAGATTGAGACAGGAGGATCACAGTGAGTTTGAGAACAGCCTGGAGTTTGAAATAAGAACTGGTTATTGTGAGCACTTTTTGTTTATACTAAGCGTGGGAGAGCAGTTATATCCTTCCTCCAAACTGCTGCTTAGGAACTAGGTTGTCACCACCACCGCCATCTTTACATCTTATCACCTGCCAGTTTCTTCCTGAGGTGGGACACCCCATTTCAGCCCCTTTACTATGTGAGTCCTAATGCAAAGCCTAAGAATACAACCCAATGAACAACATGAATGGGGTGGAGAGATTTAAAATAATTCCATTTGTTTCTTTGTTTTGTATGTATGTGTATAGGCATGCACACATGCCATAACATGCATGTGGAGGGCAGCTTGAAGCAACTTGAAGTCAGCTCTCTATTTCTACCATGTAGGTCTCAAGGATCAAACTTGGAGTTGTGAGGCTTGGTGGCAGATACCCCTGTCTACTGAGACATCTTGTCTACTCCCAGAGGTACTGTTTATAATATGTTTCCTTCCTATTCTTGAGGAAAATTCTATGGGTGCCTTTCTTCAAGATATTTGTGCTTTTCAATATCAAATTACCCTTCTGCCCATGCTTTCTTGGTCTTGTTAATGTTCAGCTGTTACCACTTTCTTGCCTAGAGGTAGAGGAGAGGGACACCTCCTCCTTCGCTTCCTCTGCACTTTCCTCATAGGACTGAAATAGTTCTGGAATCATCTTAGGATCCCACCTAAGCAGTTTTCTTTTCCTCTAAATGTCTAACTGGGTAAAGTGACCATGAACTTTCACCAAACCAACCTCATAAGTGCAGAGTCTACCTTTATGCTGTAAATAGGAAAGCACTTATATTTTCACTGGCTGGCTTTTCACTTTTGTTGGTAATAAACCACCTTAGTTTATTGTAATTTTTTAAAATAAACTTAATTTCCCCATTCTTTCTTCCCATCTCGTCATGATCAGCTGAACTACTGTAATGACTGCTAAGTGATTTCCCTGCCTTTAATCTCGCACCCCTCTGATCTAACTTGCTGTTATTGTTATTATCTTGTCTCTTTAAGACCATCTCCAGGCTTTCACAGTGACAATTAAGCAGTCTGGGAAACAAATTAAAGCCAGAGCCCGTGGAGTTGGTTAGGCATGACTCCTACCTTTCTTATCCACCTCAAGGGACTTACCCTAAATGTGCCAACTGTGGACCTAATAAGAGAGTAGTGCCCCGGTAGAGCAATTCCAGGTCTGATTGTATTCTAACCTGCTGCTTAACCTGGACAGCCACATCATGTCTGAGCCTTAGTGGGATGGTCTGATTCAACGATAATAGGAATAGTCAATTTTTCTTCCAAATTTACTATGTGCTGAAAGGTGTTTTGAGGCTTTGCATGAATCTATTTGTCTATCTATAACTTTTGAGGCAAATACCACTAATGTCTACATTTTCTCGATGAAGCATAGGTAAAAATAATTGGTCCAAAGGAACACAGCTAAGATATATTAAAAGGGATTCAAACTCAGACTCCAAAGTCTGCACTTAGATGCTGTAAAAAGAAGTTGATTTTGACGAGCTTCTGTAGTCTCTCCAGCTCTTAAAACATGCTAAGATCATGTTGCAGAGAAAGCTGATGGTCCCCACAACAAACCCAGAGTGAAGGAACAGAGTTGTGTCAAGGTGTGACACTGCAGCCAGTTCAGTTCATCCTCAGGCAGAGAACACTGTCTAAATATAGAACCTGCCTTACCATTGGAAGGTCTGACTAAAGCGGGTTAGTTGCTCGGGAGGTGCTAGAGACAAGCAGGCAGGAAGGTGTGCCAGCTGGGCAGTAGCGCCGCATAACAATGTAGGGCAAGATGCCTCCCCAGCTCTGCCTCCCCAAGCTCTGCCTCCTGAGCTCTGCCTCCTTGCATCCCAGCTTGCACTGCATGCCCTTTTGCAGATTACATAACGCTGATTAAAGTAGATTACTCTATGGATCAATCTGCCTCTTAGTGAAACAAGGGCGTTCTGCCAAACTCTTTCCCACCAGGATGACAATTTCACGCCTTTAGGTAGAGTGTTCTTTGCTTGTTTTCAGTTTTAAGAAAACCCTGGCATGTGTCGGATCCGCACACAGCTAGGCTGTCTTTGGACATGCACACCTTCTAGCAATATTAAGACTACCATTTCTGACTTGCTTCTTAGAAGATGTTTCCAGACCCTTTTGTATCCTTTTCTGCCTTTCACCCCCCAAGATGCCCAAGGTTTAACTCCTAATACCTGTAAAAAATGGCTTTCTTTGGAATGGGGCTTTTGTAGGCTGTAATCAAACTACGACAGCGGGCGCCATACTAGATTTGGGTGTGCCTTTGCCCAGCAACTGATGTCCTTATAAAAAGCAATTCGGATTCAAACTCTGGCAGATTGGTTGGGTGCCACATAGTGTTGTGGGTAGAGTTTGGATTGATGCATCTACTGTTAAGGATTTGTCAAGGATCGAGAGCAAACTCCAGGAGCTAGAAAGGCACAGGTTTCTTTCCTTAAGAAGCTTCAAAGGGAGCATGGCCCTGCTGACACCTTGATTTCAGACTTCTAGCCCACAACTATGCGAGAAGTGATGATGTGGAAGCGAAGATGCTATTTCAAGAATGCTTCAAAACTTATTACACAGATGAGAGAAGGACAATTGCTAAAGCAATAAACTCCATTCACATACTGCTGACTGGTGGAGTCAAGCAAGGACTGAGTTGCTATCCTTCAGCATAGCAATTTTGGGGTGATTAATAAGTAACCTTGATGAGAGCAGTTGAGGCGTAGGTGGGACAAAATCGTGATTATAGTGGATTCAAAGGAAAATGTTAACAGGCAAAGTGGAAATTCAGTATAAACTCTTTGGAGGATTTTATTTTTTCCTACAAAGGGGGCAGAAAAATAGCTTCAGGGTGATTTGATGTCAAGGAGAGAGGGTTTGCTTATTTGTTTACTTATTAAATAGGGAAATGCTGAAACACATTAACGGTAGCAACCTCTACAAAGAATAAAATGATATAGGGGACCGATGAGGGACTTGCTGTGGCAATGCCCTTGAGTAGCTCTTGAGAGGAGAGCCAGTGAACAGGGGAGGGGCTGATCCTTAAAAAGAAGCCTTGAGTGGATTCCCTGTCATGAGAGGGAAGGCAGGATGTATGGGTCCAGACACAGCCAGGTTGTTTGTTATACAAGTGAGAGCTCATGGGATTTTTCTCTGATTGCTGTTTTCTTTTTCTATTTTCCCAGCAGTGTGGGAAGCAAGGTCATCTGCTAAGAGTGAGGAGGGTGAAGGGGTGGGACCTGCATCCTGGGGTGAGAACAAATGAACTAAAGAAAAGTAGTAGAAGCATTTCCAGGCAGCAGCATGGTATAAAAATGTAAGAGATTATTTGATGCGTAGAAAATAAAAGCAGGGGATTTCCCAAGTCGTTGGCAGCCCATCAGTGGGCTGGGCTATAGGACTTGGGATCCAAAGAGTTCTGACCTCAGGGAGTTTAAAATCAAGTGTAAGCAACAAATAATAAACACATGAAAGGTCTGAATAATAACTTAAGACAATAGAAGAGATATATGTGACAGGGATGCATATAAAACTGCTGAATATGTTTAAAGAGTTCAGAAGAAAGAGGAAGGTGATCTCGAAGTGATATGATGGTTGAGCCTGGTAGAAAAGATAAATTCAGAGAGGGACAAGTGAGGATAAAGGAAATAATAGGACCAAAGTCCAAAGCCTGGAGGGAAAGAGACACAATTTATCATCACCAAGTAGGGTTGCCTGATAAAATATAGGACATTCTGTTAAATTTGAATTTCAGATAAATAACAAATAAACTTAAGTATAAAAATACTGGGTTCAAACTTATCTGAAATCAGCCTTAACTGGCATCTACAGCACAAAATTTTCAAGGGAAAATGAAAGGGATGTTCTCTTCACCCATGGGATTGGAGAACTGGAAGGCTGAAAAAGATACTCAGTGGTGGAAGATGCTTCACAAAGGCATAGAAATGAGATCTTGTCCCCAAGATGTCATTGAGGACACTTGATACAACAATGAAGATAGGACTTAAAGCAATAGATACAGACTACTGTTGACAGAGGTTTTCTGTCCCAGCAGGTCCCCCAGCTGTTCAGCCCCAAATAAACAAACAGAGGCCTACATTAATTACAAACTGATTAGCCTATTAGCTCAGGCTTCTTATTAACTCTTATAACTTATATTAGCCCATAATTCTTGTCTGTGTTAGACACGTGGCTTGGTACCTTTTTCAGTGAGGCAGTCACATCTTGCTTCCTCTGTCTCTGGGTGACGACTGCAGACTGACTCTTTACCTCTTCCTAGAATTCTCCTGTTCTCTTTGCCCCACCTATACTTCCTGCCTGGCTATTTGCCAATCAGCATTTATTTAAAATACAAGTGACAGGATACAGACCATTGTCCCACAGCAGACTACCCTGTAGAGAAGTTCAGCAGTAAGAAAAGGAGCCACATGGCCCCCAGGCCTTGTTCTCACAGCTTGTGCCCTGCTGTGTGCACTTGGACAATATGTGAACAACAAAGATTCCATCTTTGAACTACTCTGTGAAGGCCAGAGACTGACTAGACAATGAGGGATCAGTGTTGCTAGCTTGGAAATCAGCTGTCCCTTGTTGAGGGAAAAGACAAGCAAAGGAGGCTAATAAAATAAGAAAGGAGGAAAAAGGAAGAAAGATATCTTATTGTTGTCAAAGGTGTATTTTTACACAAATTCATAACACCAGGGGCTATGAGCACAAATAGTGATAAGACTGGGCCCATCAACATCCCATCATAGGTGGGGCAGGGATTCATGAGGCCCCACTCCTTCCTAAGAAGCTATAGGTTGTTTGTTATTGGTCATGGTGGGAAGGGAAGTCATATTCCTCAGTGGTGTAGCCACTGGCAAGTTACCCTTGATCAAATGAATGAGCACCACTCATGCCCATGAGGGCAACCCTAACTAAACAACTACACACACACACACACACACACACACACACAATGTGGAAGTGTATGAGAATTTGTTGATAAAAAGAAGGGGTTGAGTGAGGAGAGGAAAGAAATAAGTGAGAATAATGAAGAAGGAAATTGATCTATGTACATTAAACATGCACACATTCAAGAATAAATAATTTGTAAAGTATATTTTTCAATAGTAAGTTACCAGACTGAAATCAGACTATGAATCTCAGACTATAAATCATTTAAGTGAAAACACTTGGAGGCCTGGCATGTATTAAGTTTATTCCCCTGCAAATGAATAGATAAAAATGTCAAAGAACTTCAAGAAGAGTCAGGTGCCCACTATGGCAAAGACAATGGCAAAAATTTCCCTCCTGGGTCTCTAGGGTCAGGGGCCTGTTGACCAAGGATGGCAAATCCAAGAGTTATAAACTACTAGTGGACAGAAGTGTTGGAATGACAGCAACATGTGCAACTAGTGAGTCTACAGCAATGTTTCATCCTTAGGGGCCTCATTGTAACCTGGTCTAACTACAGAATATTTACTCTGCCCCCAGGAAGAAAAGGTAAGAGCTTTTGGAAGGGATGTTTTTAAAATGAGGATTAACAGAGTGAACTTTGACAATAATTGCTAAGGGAATAGGGTCAGGGACAACGCGGTACTCACAGATCTTAAAATATTGTCATCTATCTTTCTCCCTGAACAGAGTATTCATCTTGCCAGATCTTCTAGCTAATTAGATTGTTAACTCTGTCTATTTATAGCAACAAACACTTCATTGGCATGTAGAAAATGCTGATTATTAATCAGGGTCCTCCACTGACTCAGGGTGAAATGAAATGTGATTATTCAAATTAAATTTAGGCTAAGGTCTAATGACCTTACAGATATTATCCTGATTTTGTAAGTATTCATCTTTGAAAGATGCAGAGATTTTGGTCTCTTGAAGCCTTGGGGTGAACAGCGATACTGAATTTAGGTGTTCTCCCCCCCCCCNAGCGATACTGAATTTAGGTGTTCTCCCCCCCCCACATTTTCCTTAAAAGGATTGTACTCTCTTCTATACAAGTACCTGTGCACCTGCCAGCTCATGACTTAAAATCAGCACCACCAAGTAAATCATTATACAAAGTAGTTATGGATGTAGAATTTTAATAGCAAATCTATGGAAGTTAATTTTCCCAGATGCTATTATGGAGGGTGTTCACCAGATCTGTTTCCTATCATATATCATATTACTTTATGTGCTGGGAGAAAAGCTAGGCTCTTATGTGGGTGATTTTAACAAAAGACGAGCATTGTAATGACCCGATCTTCTCTTATGTTTTTGGCCAGCATCCTGCTCAACATTTAACTGTTTGAGCTGGCAGTTGAAAATATGGTCAGGGTAAGCAGGGCAGAGAGGGGATTTTCTGAAGTAAGGCTCTCCCCAACTATTGGTGGAGCCTGCAACTGCTGTCCTCTCTAAACCTACTGCCCCCTTGGGCTAAACATATTACTTTATGCTCCTGCCACGCCTGGGCCTCAGGAATTCTCAACTGGAGGTGTGCCCCTGACCAAGTGAAGTGAGATTACTAGTTTCCTTCCTCCCCCTCCAGCTGTCTCCTTTCGCTATTTAGTCCAAGGTTGGACCTTTCCCTCCTTCCGCCTCAGTCTTCTCAGGGCTGGCATTGTAGCCATGTACTACCACATCTTGTTTCAATATTTGCTACTTAAACCTTTTCTCACGTTTTTCAGAGATTCTGAGCAACCTAGACATGCTTTCAACTTTTTGGTTCTGTGCTGGTTCGTGGTGGTTGTTTGCTTTGTGAACTTGACATAAGCAGGGATCAAACGGGAAGAGGAACCTTCAGATGAGAAAATGCTTCCATCAGATTGGTCTGTAGGCAAGCCGGTAGGATATTTTATTGATTAATTATTGATATGGGAGGCTGACTCAGCTCCCTGTGGGCGGTGTTGCCACCAGGGAGGTGGCCTGAGTTGTATAGGAAAGCAGGCAGAGCAAACCAGTAAGCAGCGTTCCTCCACGGACTCTGTTTCAGTTCCTGCCTTCAGGTTGCCGCCTTGATTTCCTGCCCTGACTTCCCTTGCTGACAGGCTTTTAAGGAATAAGGTAAATAACTTCCCCCCACCCCAGGTGTATTTTATCATGAGCTTTATCACAGCAATAGAAACCAAACTAGGGCAGGTGACATGGGGGAGGGGGAATACAAGCTATAATTATTGCCACTTATCTGATGTGTATCTTAGGAATTATTTAGTTCTAAGTAACAGAAATCACCCCCAGCAAACAAAAACAGACATGAGGTCTCTAGAATGGGCAGCTGGGACTTGCAGAGATCCGCACAGGGATGTTCCATGCTCCTCTGTGAGCTGTGAGCTGTCTTTGATGCGCTCTTTATTATCTGTTTCTTCTCTGTTTCCTTGGCAGACTAACTCTGTCTGATTCATTTATAGGTGTCTTATAGGTGCCTTTAAATGGTACTCCCAGCTTTTGAGTTTTAAGATACTCGTATTCTGGATCTCATAGGTACCTGATTTAATTCTTCTGATGTTTTAAGAGGTCTGGGGAGATGGCTCTGTGAATCAGAGCACTGGCTGTAAAAACAAGGGGTACACTCATATAAAAGCAGGGTAGTAGGGTCTTGCAAACTTGTAAATCCCCCATCATTTGCAGAAAGACTGGTCATTATGAGGAGTTCATTAGCCAGCCAGACTAGCAGAAATGATGAGCCTCAGGTTCAATGAGAGGCCTTGTCTCAGAAAGTAGGATGAAGGATGACAGAGAGGACACCAGACACCTGCCTCGGGCTTCTGCATGCACATGTACATGGAAATACACCCCTGCACACACATGTGCAAATACCATTACACACACAAACACTACATGGCATAAACATGTTCCTCATAAAACTCACTATTCAAAAATATGTAATTTTGTGGTTTTAATATATTTACTATGTCACCTAGCCATCACCACTAATTTCAGAATATTTTCATCACCCTGAAAGAATTATCAGCTAGTCAAAATTATCCTTATTCTCATCCCCTGTATAACCACTAATCTGACTTCTGTCTCTATGATTTTTCTTGTTCTGGACATTAGCCACAAACAGCACACAATGTATTTTTTTTATGCCTTACTGCTTTCATCTGGCATAATGTTTTCAAGATTCATTTATATTGTAGCATATTGCCAGACTTCATTACTTCTTATGACTAAATAATATTCCATTTATTGATAGCTAGCATTTTGTTTATTCACCAGCTAAAGGATGTATTTATTGTGCTATTTTTACCTTTTGGATATTATCAATGATGCTGCTATGAACTTTCTTGATAAGAATTTTAAGTATCTGTTTCTAATTGACAAATAAAAACTTCATATATTTATGTGTACAATAGGATTTGTGTGTGCATGTTTGAGACAATATTTGTCTATGCATAGCTAAGGCTGGCCTTGAATTTGTAGTCTATGATCCTCCACTTCACAAGTACCAGAATTACAGGTGTATCCTATTATACCAGCCAATACAATGTTTTCATATGTATCTATATTATGGAATGATTAAATCAAACTAATTATCATATCTACTACTTCACATATTTAATCATCTCCATAAAGAGGACATTTAAAATCTACTCTCTTGGCAGTTTTCAAGGGCTGTTTTTTTAATTGTTAATTGCAGTCAATTGCCTCGTTGTACAGTAGATCCCTAGGACTTCTTCCTGTTTATCCGATACTAATACACTTAACCCAGTGTCTCCCCATCACTGTCCCTCTCTCCCAAGAACCTGCCAATCACCTTTCTGTTATGCGTCTCTGGATTCACAGAAGCTTTCCCATATAAGTAAGCGCACATGGCATTTGTCTTGCTATACCCAGCTTATTCCACTTAGTGTTCTTTAGAATCATCCATTACCACATTTAAAACTCCCATCCATTTCACAATGGACTGTTAGGTTGGTCCCATGTCTTGGGATGATGCTACACTGAACCCAGGAGTGCAGACATTGCTTTGGAATGCTGATCTCACCTCTGGGTGTATACTGAGTTATACAGTAATTAGATTTTTCATTATTTGGGGGGGGACTTTTATAATATCTTCCAACATGGGTGTATTATTTTCACCACCAATAGTGCAGGAGTGTTTTCTCACATCCTCAACAATGCTTATCTTTCATCTTTTTAATGAAATTAATCTAACAAATGTGAGGGCAGATCCACTAAGGTTTTGTTTTGCATTTCTCTAATAATTAGACCTTTTTCTTCCTCAAGGGTACTGGTTACCCTTAGAGAACTATCCATTCAAGTCTCCCTTTGAGAACTATCCATTCAAGTCCTCTACCTATTTTTTTTAAGGAGGACCCTCAGTTAAATTGATTTGCATATGTGGAACTGTCCTTCCGACTAAGAGTTAAGCTCCATCAGATCATGTGAATGGTTATCTTTTAATCACTTCATTCTAATGAGCTCACAAGTGAAACATTACACAGCTTGCTTAAAGAAGCCACTCAAGACTTTGCTCAGTCCAAACACTGTACATCCCAGTACACACACACACACACACACACACACGGGAGGATCAAAAAGAAATAAAAAAAGATTGAGTTGAAACTAGAAAGGGTTAGTTATATACCCTCTTTCATGACCCATTAGAAAGGGTTAGCTATACCCTCTTTCATGATCCATGTGCCCTTTTGCCTGCATGCCACTCTTTGCTTTCACCTAACATTATTCTTGGTCTCCTTTATAAATTTTATACTATTACTATACTTACAGCTATTTACATATATAAAATGTATATATACATTTTAGGCTAGGAACCTCATATAAAGAAGAATATAAGATTTTTTTCATCCTGAATATATATCACCTTGCTTAATATTATACTTTCTAAGCTCAACCATTCTGCTTCAAATTTCATGATTTTATTTTTTATAGCAGAATAATATTTAAATTTTATACATATACCACATTTTCATTATCTATCCTTCTGTTGATGGGCATCTAAGTTAATTCCACTTCCTTGCTGCTGTAAATAGAGCTGCAATGTATATGGATGTGCACATATCTCTGTTGTAGTGTATGGAATGCTTTGGGTATATGCCTAGGAGTAGACTAGCTGGATCATAATGAATACTCATTTTGATGTGATGTGGAATTCATCTTGCTAGGATTTCGTTGAGAGTTTTGTGTCTATGTTCAGCAAAGGTATTAGCCGACAATATGCTTTTGTTGTGTCTGCTGTGGTATCCGGATATGAAGTGTTTTGCTAGGAACTAACCTTTTGTTTCCAGTTCTCTTAAACACAGCCATAACAAGGAAATCTCAAGGTCATAAGATGATTCACTATTCCAAATTTTGAGGAACCACTGTATTCTTTTTCATTGTGACTGCCTTTTTTTTCTAACATTCCTACCAAATTTTGCCATGAGGCTCACTAGTTCTTAATGATTTGTTTTGATTGATTTTGTTATGTATACGTCTGTGAGTGGGTGCGCGTACATGAGTTCAGTGCCCACAGATGCCGGAGGCATCACTCTCCTGCAGCTGGAGTTGCAGGCATTTGTAAGCCTCCTGAATTGGATGTTAGGAATTGAACTCAGGTCCTCTGCAAGAGCACTTCTTGCTCTTACCCACCGAGCCATTTCTCCAATGGACCTCCCCCAGCTTTTAAGTCAGCATTTCTAGGGAATAGGATCTGATTGCCTCATTGCAATCACAGTGGTGGGTTCCACCTAGTAAGAGAGGTATCCTGTTCAATTCAGCTCCAAATTGGGGTGGATAGTAGGGCATGTAAGAAAAAACCCAATGTGGAACAGTTCTCAGTGAAGAAGGCTGATCTTGGCATTTATTATTTCTCCCGTCTAGGCTAACTTCCCCCTCTTCCCTAGCACATCCGCTTATATGGAATGGTTATAAATATAGAAATGGTCAGTTAGTGACAATATTCTTTTTCCCAAGACAGAGTTTCTCTGTGTAGTCCTGGCTGTCATGTCATGGAACTCACTCTGTAGTGAGTACAGGCTGGCCCTGAACTCAGAGATCTGCCTGTCCCTGCCTCCTGAGTGCTGGGATTAAAGATGTGCACCACCACCACCTGGTAACAGTGTATTATTTTAAAACTGAACTCAGCCTTGAACTTTTCTTTAGGATAAAGCAGAAGACTCTCTAGTAAAAAGTAACATGTTCAGTACGGGTAGATATTTCTTACCTCAAATCTGTGAGGCAAATGAAAATTCCAACCCAATTTGGAGCTTGTAACTGACTGTGAGATCATAAAGCAAACTGATGATCATCCTGGAATTAGTGTTTGGAATCTCAGTGCTTCTGACTGAATTCTCAGGCCACTTGTTGGGTGAAACATTAATTACTGTCGTCCTTTGTTATTTTTTGATCAAATCCTCATTCTTTATCCACTCCTTTGTAAAATTTGTAGACCAAACCACAATATACTTTCCAGAATTAGTAGCTTTAAAAGAAAACAGAACAATCCAGAATGTAGTCAAACCCATCTGTTTTCTTTTCTACATTAACTTATTTGGTGCAGCAAAGCCCCCAACGGTCCTCAGAGAATGCAGTTATACAAAAGAAAACTGATTATAAAGGAAAGATTTCAGGGTCATTGAGATTTATTTCCCTGATACGCAAAATCTGCTGTGTAAAGTGTGCACTAGCCTGTGATCACCTGGGCACAAAGCACTGCTCACATTTGAGAGGCTAATCATGATGTCTGCGCATGAGGGGAATACTACAGAAGGACTCACAATCAGGAGCTTAAGATATTGAGGTGGGAATGAGGCTGACTGCACAGCATTTTAACAGCGTCTTACTCTGGAGCCTGACTCCTAGTATTAAGATTCTCAAAAATTATTGATTTGAATCCAAATGTAGAAAAGGATTTATTAACATTTACTTTGCTTTCTGTGAAAGTCATGATGAATGTACATCAATAGACCTGAGCGTGTGTGTGTGTGTGTGTGTGTGTGTGTGCGTGCATGTGTGTGTGTGTATGAGTGTGTAGGGGAGACTAAGTAATAGATGTAGAGATCTGAGTATGGGTATGCCAGTGAAGAGCACTAAATTATATTCATTTATTGTAAATAATAGTTTCTATTTACTTAATATTGCTTTTGATTATTTTGATTAGTTCACATTATGACATTAATTTACAACCATGTGATGTTAGGAAACAGACTCCTTATGGCACAGCAGGTCAAATGTTAAGTAAGTCTGCTTCTCAGATTATGGGTTGTGGACCATGTTTCTTCTTCCTCATTCCTGTTTCAAGGGAGACTCCAGATGTAGCAGGTGACACTGATGGATGGTCCTCACCTGGCTCTTGATTGAAACCTCATGTTGTACACAGGAAGGGTAAGATAGTTGATGTCTCAGTCAGGAGCAGACAGCTAACAGGTCAATAGGAACTCAACCTGAAATTGCTGTCACCGCAGCTTGTTACAGCTTTGGCTTTGATGTAGAGCTACAGCATTTGGTAATTCAGCAAGTGCAGTGCTTAGGCAGGGTTCCATTAGGTGCAGCTGTAACCAAAAGTCAGGTGATCCAAGCCTAGCTCTTGCTAGAGTTACGACCTTGGCAAGATTTCTCAATGCTTCTAAGATTAAATTTCTTCATTTGTTAGAACAGTAGTGTGGGTGTGGGACTTTCCTAACTCTGGCTGGCCAGAAAGTCCTTTAAGGAAGCAAAGAAAAGGTATTTTCAATAGGCTAAAGCTGAGTAGGTTAGAATTCTCTTGGGGGCATTTTTCTCTGTGGGATGGGAAAAGTGGGAGATGAAGGCTAACATAGATCAGAAGCAGGTATCACACATCTGGATTTGCTCGATGTCACTCAGGATGGTGTTATTTTTCCCATTTGGTGAGCAAGTTAACAAGCTCAAAGATGAGCTATTGTTGGTTGGTACTCAGTAGAGACAAGGCTTGAAGAACTACGTCTTCCTCTAAAGTCATATCACTGGAAGTGATTTCCATCTCAGCATCCAGTCTACTCTGCTTTTTTTTTTCCTACAAGAATAGCCCATCTTCTCTCCCTTACTACTGCTGCTTTCTTGTTATAGGATGCTGGTCAATGCTAACCTTGGCTTTACTGAGTCATGAGGATAAAACGAGTAAGTCAGTGCTAGTGCCTGGCCAGGTGTGGGCAAAGAAACAGTGCCTCATCCATGCTGCTGACTCCTGAGTGCTCCCTAAGTTCAAGCTATGCCTGAAGGCTTCCCTTCTCCCTTCAGCGGGAAGAATGAGAAAATGTCATTGCATATTATCTTTCCATTTTTACTGACATTAAAACATTATTGGAAAATACCCTTAAATATCTTCCAAGCCATGCTCCTGAGCACGTTCTCTGAGGGAAAGATTCCTCCTCAGTGAAGGGCAAGAATGCAGTCCAATCTTATGCTCAGTGACAGATGCCTCGGGACAGGCCGTTCTGACATCACTGGTCATTTTATCTGCATTTTCTTTATAGCTGAAAGGATCAGGGCCATTATTTTCTTCTAGTGTCCATTATCAATTGCACTTAATACACACCAGTTAATGAGATGTTAATAAAGTCTGTGAAATAATATTATTTTACTTTAAGAGGGTGATTTGAATCCACACACTTCAATCCCCTTCCTTCCACTCAACTCATTTGAAAATGTTCAAGGACATATTAAAAATATCTCTGAATAATTTGAGAATGGAAAATGATGCCAATGTCAGGCCAGAAAGTGAAAGAGCTTTGTAGAAAATACGGCTAAAATAAAACTAGATATAGGGTCTTACCACATGTATTGTTATAAGAAAATATTACTTTATGAATTTGTGAGTTTGTGTATGTGAGGGTCAAATTGTGGGAAAAGAATATATTTAAATCTTTTCTCTCAGTATCTGTGAACATGGCCTTATTTGGAATTAAGGTCTTTGTAGATGCAATTACACTGAAGTCTGGATTAGGGTGGGCTCTCAGCCAGTGATAGCTGTCTGTGGCAGTGCAATATTCTTAAACTATCTCGGACAATCCAAGCGGTTGTAACTTTTGCTGGACCTCATAGCCAAAGTTAATAATATACCTAAGGCCACTTGAGACTTAAGACTGCCAACCTACTGTGCACTCAAATCTGCCATTAAGAAAACAGGTAACCCACCTGACTTCCTTGGATTTCCCATGTAATCAACTTTTACAATCCAAGCTAATGCATGCTGTGATTAAGTTATATACTTTTCTATGCCCCTGACCCAGAGGAATGCATGTGTACCTTCTGCCAAAAGCAGTAATACAGACATTGAAAGTATATAAACTGATGACATGACCTCTCCAAAGGATGGTTGAGAGGAAGGTTTTTAATGTAGATCTGAGGGATAGAACAGTCAGAAGCATCTGGAAGAGTCCAGAGCAGAAAGAGAAGGCAGTAGGACCAGCAGACTAGTCTGGGCCATGAGAGGAGAGAAAGAGATGAGGCCCTGTGTACCTTGGTATGATAATAGGCACGACAGATAGCTTTTTGAACCCAGATTCTTTCGGACTTGACAAAAAGCAACTTCCTAAAATCTACCAAAGGTTAAAAGCAATAGTTCATGGATATTGGTCGGTAAGCAGTGATGTTTGTTGTTGGGGTCATCTGGGATCAGTACGAGCCAGTGACTTAATCCCTAACACTCTGTTAAAGATTTCTGTCAAGTATCCCATTCCTTCCACATGTGATGCTTTCTGTGTTGTTCAACAGATACCAAGGGAAATCTTTTGTTAGAGACAGACAGACACAGCCATACTACTCACAAACTCTAGACACACAGGCACAGATACAAGGTCAGACAGATTCACCAAATAGCCTTCAGGCAGGCACAGATTTAGACTCCTGCAACAGACGGACAGAGGACAGAAGACACAAGGAACACGTGGAGAATCTGAGTCTGAACATGCTTTTGGCTAAATGACTCTAAAGGGCAGTGCTTTTATTTCTTTCCTTATGTAGCATATGCATTATTGGTAACTTAGACTCAATCACTAGTGTGTTATAATTCACATAGGTGCTCTTATGAGAAATAGAAAATTTAGAGATTGATATAGCTATAAGCCAAGAAACGCCAAGGCAGCAGGAGTTAGTGGGGCAAGGAAAGACTTTTGCTTGCTGCCATCAAGGAAGTATGATACCACAGAATCCTTCATTCTGGACTGCCAGCCCTGGGAGCTCTGATTCTCAACCTTTGGGTCATGACCTCTTTGGGGGTTGAACAACCCTTTCACAGGAGTCATATATCAGATATCCTGCATATCAGATATTTGCATTACAATTCACAACATAGCAAAATTACAGTTATGCAGTGGCAATGAAAATAATTTTATGGTTGGGGGGTCATCACAACATGAAGAACTGTATTAAACAGTTGCAGCATTAAGAAGGTTGAGAACCACTTGCTACAGAGCTATGAGAAACCATCATTTAAAACCTCCAGGTGGTGGTAACTTGGGATGACAACTCCAGGAAACAAATTCAAGTTTGCTTGGAAAAGTCAGGAAGGGAGTTCAGGGAAGGATCGACCCACCTACAGTTAGCAGAGTCCCAGATAATTCCCAAGCTTATGTGGTGTGGGACAAATATGAACCCTCTAAATGACCAAAGGAAGCTGGGTCTCGACTGCACATGGAGCAGCTGGGTCTGACCTGCAATGTCAAGTGAAATGGAGGCATTATCACAGCAGGTTTGCACGGAGCCTGAAGAGAGAGGGCTGGCTCAGGAAATTGTATCACACGCAGGAAAGCAAGGAGTTGACTTCATTGAATAACTTTTCTCCTGAATTCAGGGCACAAACTAAATGGACGATGTTGTAAAAATAAAACTATAAAAATATAGAGAAAAATTCCTTTCTCTCCTTGGTCTGAAGCTAAACAGTTTAACTGGGAAGACTCATGCAATTCTGCAATGAATTCATATCTTAAGTCCTGAAACAGGAAAAAATGTAGACATTCATTCATTAAAACTCACATTTTATTGAGTACTTACTACATGCTAGGGATCAGGTTTCAGACAAAGATTTCACTCAGCGGTAATTGTGAGTTTACTTCTGTTGCCTGAGATTCTTCAGCTTGGGATATGTATTAGGTTCCAGGACAATATAGCAAACCCTTCTCTTTAAAACTAAACCAAATCAGATTGTTTTGGCTATCCTGGTTTTTTTGTTTTCCCATATGAAGTTGATTATTGTTCTCTCAAGGTCTATGAAGAATTTTGTTGGGATTTTAATGGGGATTTTGTTGAATTTATAGATTGCCTTTGGTAGAATTGCCATTTTTACTATGTTGATCCTACCCATCCAAGAGCATGGGAGGTCTTTC
>LOEQ01005242.1:14054-29158 GCA_001685075.1 Bramus lutescens
ATTAAAAAAATAAACATAAGACTACTAGGAAGAAAAGAAGGAAAAGAAACCCAGTTCAAATGCACAGAAAATATATTCAACCAAATCAGAGAAGAAAAATTACCTAGGCTGAGGAAGGATATCCTTATGAAGGTACAAGAAGCTTACATAACACCAAATAGACTGGATCCCCACAAGAAAAGTTACCTCATCATAAAATAATACAGAATAAAGAATGTTAAGAATTGCCAAGGAAAAAGTTCAAGTTTATATAAAAAAGATATTATCAGATTTATACCTGACTCTGACTTCTCAATGAAAACCATAAAAGCCAGAAAGTCCAGACAGATGTGCTGCAGATATTATGAAACCCTGGATGCAAGCCAAGACTACTATACCCATCAAAGCTTTCAATCTGTATCAATGGAGAAAACAAGATATTCCATGACTAAACCAGATTTACACATACCTATCCACAAATCCAGCCCTATAGACAGTAGTAGAAAAAAACTCAAAATCAAGGAAGCTAACTGCACCCACAAAAATGCAAGCAACAGATAACCTCATAGCAGTGGTCCCCAAAGAAGGAAACTTATAAACACTTACCACCAAAAATTAACAGGAATTAACAATAACTGGTTATTAATATCTCTTAATATCAATAAATTCTCCTATAAAAAGGCACAGGCTAAGAGAAAAGATATGAAAGCATGATCCATCCTTCTGCTGTGTACAAGAAATGCAATCCAACCTCAAGACAGACATTACCTCAGAGTAATGGTCAGAAACCAGTTCTGCCAATCAAATGGACCTAAGAAACAGGCAAGTGTAGCTATCCTAATAGCTGACAAAATAGACTTCAAATCTAAAATCAATCAGGAGAGATAGAGAAGAACACTTTATATTCATAACAGGAACAATATATTTAGATGAAATTTCAATCCTAAACATGTATACTCCAAATATAAGAGCGCACACATATGTAAAAGAAACATTACTAATATTAAATCACACATCAAAACCCACACACTAATAGTAGGAGAATTCAACACCCCACTCTCCCCAATGGACAGGTCTGCTAGACAGAAACTTAACAGAGAAGTAAGAGAACTAGCAGATGTCATGATTCAAATGAACTTAACAGACATATTCAGAACATTTCACCCAACCACAAAAGGCTATACCTTTTTCAGAGCACCTCATGGAAGCTTCTCTAAAATTGACCACATACTTTGTAACAAAGCAAACCTCTACAGATACCAAAATCTGGAATAAACTCCTGTATCTAATTGCATCACCATGGTTTAAAGTTAGAATTTAAGAACAACACTAATTGCAGAAACCCTTCAAACACATGAAAACTGAGCAATGCTCAATTGAACCATCACTGTGTCAAGGAATAAATTAAAAAGAAATTAAAAACTTCCTAGAATCCAATGAAAATGAAAGCACAACATACCAAAACCTATGGGACACTATGAAAATAGTGCTAAGAGAAAAGTTCATAGCACTAAATGCCTACATGCATAGTGGAGAAATCTCATACTAGCAACTTAACAGCACACTTAAAAGCTATAGAGAAAAGGAAGCAGACTCACCCAGGAGGAGTAGACTATAGGAAATAATCAAATTGAAGGCTGAAATCAATAAAATAGAAACAAACAAGACAATACAAAGATTCAATGAAACAGAGAGCTGGTTCTTTGAGAAATCAACAAGATAGAAAAATCTTTATTCAAACTAGTCAAAAGACATTAGAGAACAACCAAATTAACAAAATAAGAAATGAAAAGGGGTACATAACAACAGACAAGGTAGAAATCCAGAGAATCATTAGGTCATACTATGAAAACCTGTACTACAAAAATAAATAGGAAAATGTAAAAGGAATAGACAATTTTCTGGATAGGTACTACATACCAAAATTAAATCAAGATCAGGTAAACAAGTTAAATAGACCTTTCAGGAAACAGACTGCAAAGGAAATAGAAGCAGTCATTAAAACCCTCCCAACCACTCCCAACCAAAAAAAAAAAAANAAAAGACTAAGCCTGGATGGCTTCAGTATACAATTCAACCATAAGTTTAAAGAAGAGCTATTACATATGCTCCTCAAGTTGTTCTACATAATTAAAACAGAAGTAACATTGCCAAACTCTCTGTATGAGGCTACAGTTACCCTTATATAGAAACCACACAGACTCAATTAAGAAAGAGAATTACAGACTAATCTCACTCATAAACAATAAACACTGATACTCAATAAAATACTGACAAACTGAAACCAATAACACATCAAAAAATCATCCACCATAATCAACTCAGCTTCATTACAGAGATTCATAGATGGTTCAAAATATGAAAATTATCAATATAATTCACCATATAAAAAAATTGAAAGAAAAAACCAAAAACATTCCATTTGATGTTGAAAAATCATTCAACAAAATCCAACACCCAGTCATGATAAAGGTCTTAGCAAGATCAGTGATACAAGGAATTTATCTAAACATTATGAAAACAATATACAGCAAGCTGACAATCACTATCAGTATAAATGGAGAGAAATTCAAAGTGATTCCACTAAAATCAGGAAAAAGACAAGTCTGTTCACTTTATCTATGTCTATTTAACAAAGTTATTGGATTTCTGGCTACAACAATAAGACAACAAAAGGAGATCAAGGGGATATAAATTGGAAAGGAAGAAGTCAATTTTTTGTTATTTGCAGATGATATGATAATATACATAAGCAACCCTATAAATTCTACCAGTAAAGTCCTACACCTGATAAATACATTCAATTATGTGGTAGGATACAAGATCAACTCAAAAAATCAGTAGCCCTCCTATATACAAATGATAAAGAGGCAGAGAAAGAAAGCAGAGAAACATCAGATTTTACAAATAACAAAAAACATTTTGGGGTGGCGCTAACCAAAGCAGTGAAAGATGTGTTGTTTGGGAGGTCCTTCTGTTTATGTGTTGCTTTTAATGAATAAAGAACTGCTTTGAGCCTATGACAGGGAAGAACAGAACTAGGCTAGGAGAAAGAAAAGTGGAGTCAGAGAGAAGCCAAGGAGCCAGAGTCAGACATGCCACTGCAATGTGGCCACTGTAAACCGCATTGCCATGTGGCAATACAAAGATTAAAGGAGATGGGTTGAATTAATATGTAAGAGTTAGCCAATAAGAAGCTAGAGCTAATGGGCCAAGCAGTGGTTTAATTAATACAGTTTCTGTGTGATTACTTTGGGTCTAAGCTAACCAGGCAGCCAGGAATCAACAAGCAGCCCTTCCTCCAACAGACTTGTTCAAGAAGAACTTTACTCCTTTGAAGGAAAAAAATTGAAGAAGATTGCAGAAAATGGAAATGTCTCCCATGCTTTTGGATAGATATGATCAACATAATAAAAATGCAATCCTACCAAAAGCAATGTATAGATTCAATGCAATCCCCATCAAAATCTTAACACAATTCTTAAGAGACCTTGAAAGAACAATACTAATCTATAAATGAAAGTACAAAAAAAAAAAGGATAGCCAAAACGATCCTGTACAATAAAGTAACTTCTGGTGGCAACACCATTCCTGACATCAAGCTCTATTATAGAGCTACAGAAATGATCACAGCTTAGTATTAACATAAAAACATACAGGTTGACCAATGGAATCCAATCAATGACTCAAATATTAATCCACACACCTATGAACACCTGACTTTGAAAAAGAAGCTAAAATTATAAAATGGAAAAAAGAAAGTTTCTTAAACAAATAGTACTGGCATAACTGAATGTCAAACATAGAAAAATGAAAATAGATCCCTACTATCCCCATGCACAAAATTCAAATCCATGTTGATTAAAGACCTCAATATATATCCAACCACACTGAACCTAATAGAAGATAAGGTGGAAAGTGGCATTCAATGCATGAGAACAGGAGACCACTTCCTAAATATAACTCCAGTAGCACAGCCACTGAGAACAACAATAAATAAATGAGACCTCCAGAAACTGAGAAGCTTCTGTATAGCAAAAGACACAGGCAATAAGACAAAAAGGTAGCCTGCAGAATGGGAAAAGATCTTCAGTAACCCTACATCAGAGGACTCATCTCCAAAATACTTAAACAATGCAAGAAATTAGACACCAAAATTCCAAATAATCCAATTAAAAATGGGGTTCAGATCTAAAGAGAGATTTCTCAACAGAAAAATATCAAATGGCTAAAAATGAAATCCTTAACTTAAAGAAATGCTCAACTTAGGTCCGTTTGATTGAATAACATTTTCCCAACCCTTTACTCTGAGTAGAAGTCTGTCTTTATGGTTGAGGTGTGTTTCTTGCAAACAGCAGAATGTTGGATCCTGTTTTCTCATTCAATCTCTTAGCCTGTGCCTTTTTATAGGTGAATTGAGTCCATTGATATTAAGTGATAGTAATGACCAGTAGTTGTTAACTCCGGTTATTATTATTATTATTATTATTATTATTATTATTATTATNGCTTGCATCCATGGTCTCTTAGTTTCTGCAGCACATCTATCCAAGATCTTCTGGTTTTCATGGTTTCCATAGAGAAGTCAGGTGTAAGTCTGATACGTTTACCTTTGTAAGTTACTTGACCTTTTTCCTTTTCAGCTCTTAAGATTCTTTCTTTATTCTGTATGTTTTGTGTTTTGATCACTATATGGTGAGGGTTTTTTTTGTGTGTGTGTGTGATCCAGCCTATTTGGTGTTCTATATGAATCAAAGCAATCTCAACATATTCTACAGTATGTATCGTGTTTAGCAATAAGAGTTAAGAGAAATGGAGTTAAGTGTAGGTGTTAGCCTATTTAGGCCCCAGTGAACAATACTGTAACTGAAGGTCATTATAACGGGCATTTATTTTCTCACTACTGAAATGTATTCTTGCTGATGGATTTTTATTCTGGTGTTCAATACTGCAGTCTCTTTAGCTCATCATTTTGTCTTTCCTTTGTGACACATGCTCCTCATTATACGGTTATCAGTTCTGCCATGCTATGACTATACAACCAAGATATCTTTTAGCCTTCATCATATATATCTTTGTTATAAGATCTGTCTCAAAATAAAGTATTAATCAGATATAGGGCTTCCGTATATGACTAGGAAAGTATAGTTCAAGGCTTAGCAACTTGAGCAGTGTAGGAAATGGTGAATGTGCTTTGCTTAATAACTGCACTGTTGTTTTAGATGAAATAATAAAACTCTTTACATTATATGTACAATTAGCCTTTTGCTTGCAGTCTATATTAAAAGCAAATCTTTCCTCTTGGTGAATAGATTCATTTCATCTAAAGTCCTCCCATTATAGTATGGACTATTAAGCACAACTCCCTCTGTTATGAATAATATAAAAAAAAACATACAAAGTGAAATTACACTCTGTACTCTTTCTGTAAGAACTACCAACATTAAAAATGAACTGTTAAATGTAAACATATTTTTCTGAAGATAAAACAATCCTGATAGATGGATTTTTTTTTCTTGTACAAAAGCTGGATAATTCTGTTTTTGAACTTTAAGATATCTACTTAATTAGAATGAGGAATTATACTTTGTTGATGAAATTATTCACAAGATAAAAAAACACAGAAGATACTTGATAAAATTTGTAACTGTTTATTATAATTCCTTTTTATTATTCTGGTATTGGGAAAAGACTTTTGCTTTTTGGACTTAACTATGCAAATGACACTGCATGGCTTCAGCAGGGCTTTTGAATGTCTGTGGGAGTGCAATTTAGGCCTGAGGCACCCTTCACCTATAGGGTCAGATCAGATTTAAATGTAGATTCCTGGAAGGGGATGTCTGGAAGTCTAAGTGGGTTATAAATATTTCCAGCACAGCAGGAATACAGAACTGTTGGATTGCCTGGAGGCTCACTGGGGGCTCTAAGCTCTTTCATTTACAGAAGAATATTCTGAAGCTATAGCTGTCATCAACACGTTAAAATGATCACATTTTCTTACCTTTTTCTTTCACGTTTTAATTTGCACCAGAGAAGCAATAGTAAATACTTCTTAGAGCCTCTGAGCTCACAGGAAATCTTCTGGGAGCTTATTTCTGGGACATCCGAGTATGGTTTCATTGGCATTATATTTCAAAATTCATCTTGAGATATAAACTATGAAGGTTTCAAATATATTTTGTGCTAATGCTGGATCATTTACCATAATACTCTCTACAATGTATCTACTCTGCCTAATTTAAATTCTACAAGTTTCCTCTCTATCACGTAACTATCAGGAGATACCTGGAAAGGTGAATAACAGAATTTTCCAATCCTTTTTCTTTCTCTTAAGGTATTGGTAAAATTTAAGTCTCTGGTTCTCCTGAACAAACTAATAGACAAGTTTTTAAAACAATAATCTTGAGCTCCTTCTTCCACGAGAAAGTGATATTTATATTTCAAGTCCAAGATGAGAGTACTCCCATTAGGTTGTCCTACTTAGAAATAGTCATGTATAATGTAAAGAGCTGACAAATAAGAGAACCTAGAATTAATAGACCACTCTTCATGAATGTCTGTCAAAGTTAAGCTAAAAAATCACAGGGAATCTTATCTGATAAATTATATGTGGCAAAGGTGAGTAAGTCATAAAATTCTCCCAATACAGAAAGAGTAGAATATGGTACCTTCACTTCTGAATATCATCAATTATTTTAAAAAAATAAAAAAACACAAATTTACCTCAAAAGACTTTTATAAGTTAAAATTTCATATTAATTTATGCCATGAGGTCAGTATTACTCTGATACCAAAAATAGATAGTGATGCAATGGCAATCAAAAAAAATCTAGACTGATCTTTCTCATGAACATTTCTGCAAATCATTTCAACATAAATCTCTGAAATCAAGTTCAACCAGCACATGTGGCAATACAATCATCAAGTAAAATATCTCAGTAATGTAAATGTGCTTAACATATGCAAATAAAATATATGAAATATGTCACATCTTCAGAACAAAAAGCAAATCCACATGTTGATCTCAATAGATATGCACTCAATACATTTCAACATCTGTTTATTATAAAAAGCAATTTTCATAGGTAACACTGGGATCTTAGCCAGTTCAGTTAGGCAGATGAAAAATAAAAAAAAAACATACACACAAGAAGTGGAGAAGTTAAAACATCTCTGATAATAGGTGAAATGATTCACATTCTCTAGAAACTTAAGCAATGCATATAAAGACTTCTAGAATTATTTAAGCTATAAGAAAACAGGTCAACATGCAAAAACTGGTACTATTTTATTCAACCAATAAGTATTTGATCAAAGAAGTAATGAAAGAAATGGCATTCAAAATAATTAAAAAATTATTTTTGGAATAAATATAATTAGGTAAGCAGAAGAACTTACAAAACACAAATTGAGAAAAGGAAGGAGATTCTCCCATAACACCACCAACAATAAAATCATCCATACTGTTAGAGGTACCACACTGTGAAATCCAACTCAAAGATCCAAAGAAACCTCAATAAAAGCATTTGGAGCACTATTTGCAAAATTGAAGAAGAATCCTAAACGTTCTAAGAAATCAAAGAAAGAACAAAACAACAATACAAAACCAATTAGCCAAAGGAATCTCAAACAAAATTGATGAAACCCTTGGAGACATCAGAATACTTGTTGTCAAGAAATATTACAGGGATGTATTAAGTAAGATAGCATGATACATGGTATAACTACTTGAGAATTAATAAAATAATTTATTTAAATAATGATGGAATGCATTGAACATTGGAAAGAATAAAATTCTTAGACAGTAATTCACAAATCTATAACCAACATTTTCTCCACTGCGATATCAGAAACATGAACTAGAGAAAATAAATCCTATTCAGAAGATAGGGCTTAGAAAGTTGACTGTAAATTTAAATAAGAAGTTAATCTACATCTTATCATACAAAAAATGAAGTCAGAATGGATCAGAGACTTATTATGCAGCCTGAACCTCTGAACTAGAAGAAAACAAAAAACAAGAAACATGATGTCATTCTTTCAATCCCTCTCCCTTCACCCAACACGATTTCTTCTGGATATAACATAACCAGTCTTCCAAGAAACTCACTGCAGCTAAGGTGACTTGGACAAGACTTGTCCTTTCAACATGTCTTCATGGATTTGGGAGGGGCCTGTAAAGCCCCATTTCTCTCAGTGGGACAAGTTAGTTTGTGGTCACTGACAAAAAGTGGTTATCATTTTTTTCTGTGGTGTAGCCAAAGAAAAAGTCATCCAAGGTCCAGCAATCTCCCCCCAAACCACCACACTACCATCCCACCGAACACACCCTCAAGCAAGCAACCCTATTAAACTCAGTATAAGAAACATACCAGCAAGCACAAAAGTAAAAGGATTTGGGGAAGGAATGGTGTTAGTAGGAGAGGAACAGATGTGATTATGTCAGAGTAAAAATATATAAATAACATTTCAGAAACACATCATTTTGGTAAATTATAGTTTGGATAAAATTCACAAAGCACATAAAATAAAATTAAAAAGAGACAATTAGGTTTCTATCAATTAAGAGGTTTTCTCAGAGCCAGTGGTGGCATAGGCCTTTAATCCCAGCTTGGGGGAGACAGAGGCAGGTGGAGCTCTGTGTGTTTGAGAACAGCCTGTTTTACAAAGTAAGTGCTAGGACAGGCTTCAAAGCTCCACAGAGAAACCTTACCTCAAAAAAACAAAAAAAAAGGAAGTTTCCTCTCAGAAAATGATATAATCAATAGACTGAAGAGATAACCTACAGAGAGGATAGTTGCTAAATTATTTATTTGAAAAAAGATTAATGTCTGGAATCCTTTAATTTAACAACTAAATTATGCCAATTTAAAGTGAGCACACATCAAAATGAACTTTTCTTAAAAGAAGCAATATAAATATCCAAAAGGCAAATGGAAGATATTCAGTATCACTGGTCATTAGAGACGCACAAATCAAAATTGTCAATAGTTGTTAGCTCACTATATTAGAATGTGTGTTAGCAGAAAAGGATTAGAAATGATAACAAAGATGTCGAACAAGGACAATACTCATACACTCTTGTTAGGTATAGAAATTAGTGCACCCATTAGAGGAGAGTATGGAGATTATTTAAAAGTTAAAAATACATTTGGAGGATGGTTCAATATCTCCATTTCAGAGTAGACTCACAGCATAGAAACAGCATGTTAAAGAAACTTCTACATGCTTGTGTTAAAGGTCTAACTACCCCTGGTAGCCAAGGAAAGTGAAGCCTAGATGTCAATCAACAGATAAAGTTATGTATGATGTATGGGGAGGGTAAGAATGGAAGGAGGAGTAGGATGAGAGAGACAAAGAGAGAGATAATTGTAATTATGCATACAGTTAACAATGAAATCCTATCATTTGCAAGAAAAGCTATAACTGAGAAGGTAATATGAACATTGTATTTTATCTCTTGTGCATGATAATTTTAAAGGTTTACTTGGGAGTAGAACAGTGTCTACTATAAATTAAAGAAGGAATGGACAGTGGAAAAAGTGTTCGAATTTCATGTATAATTCATGTATTTTTTCAGATTATAATTTAAAGCACTTCTCCTCAAGACAGACACTAAAAAGAAATCTCATACTAGCTCAGAATTGAGTATAACAAGCGTTATTTATTTAGGGGTAGACTCACAGATTACAGTCCTCTGCTTGTATGGGGAACAGAAACTGAATCCCGCAGCCAGAGAAGAGAGCAACCCAGGTTTTATGTTGTCATTTATAGTATAAGAGGCCAAGCCCAACTGGGCAGGTAACTTAAAGGCTAATGGTGTAGGAATTCCTACATCATTCTCTCTTCCTTTTCTTCTTTCCAAAGTCTCCCATATTTCCTCTCCACTTTTCTCAAAGCACATGACCTCTTTTCACAAATTGTCATTACATGAATATACATGTATGCACACAACACATATATTTGTTTATACATGTCTAAATATAATCTCTTTAGTCTCCATAATATTTCTTGTATGTATGTTTTATGGCTAAAAATTTTGAATGGGACAGATGATTGATGCGTTCTACCTCCAGAGTATAACAATTTTTAAGGATTCATTTTAATTTATTTTTTGCATTATTACCTCTGTGTGTGTGTGTGTGTGTATGTATATGTATATTTGCCACATGTGTTCTTGGTGCATGTGGACTAGAGAAAAAGCGATATTATCCCCTGGAAATGGAGTTTTAAAAGATAATAAAATCAATATGTCAATGATATATGCAACTCCATGTTTATTATTTATAAGTATTATTTATATTTATAAAATTTATTCATAATATCAAAGACATCTGATCAACCTAGGTATCAATCAGTGGATCAACCTAGGTACCAGCCAGGGGATAAAATGATAAAGAGAATACTGCATACAGAGATAGTGGAATATTACTTAAATTTAAATGCTAGAGTGCTCTAGGCTTTAGGAGAATGGGTGGAGCTGGGGAAAACCTTGGGTGATAAAAGGTAAGTACTGAAAGATCAATGTTGCATTGCAAGAGAATCTGGGAAAGTCTTTGTGTATGTAGAACAGGTTAAGAGGCCTAATGGGGAAAGAGAATGGAAGGAAGTTGAATAACAGGTCCCTTTAATCAATTGGATAGAAGAAATCAAATATAGTGTTTTAAATCGGTGTAGGGCAATGACTGCATATATATGTATATGTAGTTGTGAAGAACCAGAAAAGACACACCAAAATATCCTACCATAATCAACTGATAGAGAGCTAGAAGTGCCAACCACCCTGACTGGGTCTTTCTATGGTATGCATTTCTAATGAAATGTCACACTGTAGCCGATAAAAATATATAATCATTATATGTTAACTAAAAAAAGTAAAACAAAACTTCTACACAGGAAACTTATGATAAAAGTAGACAAGAAAATGTCTTATTTTCTGGGCTAGAATGCCACACACAATAAAGGCAGCATAGTGAGAGGCCCATGAGCAGAAAGCCGTCCCATTGACTTGCAAAGTCAGGGATAAGCCCTTAACACATTTTCTCAGAATAAATAATGGTCCCAAAATTAAGAGGACTTCAGAGGATTGTGTGTCATGCATATCTATACATAATTATGTTAAATATTTCTGCTATAGATGGGAGTCATCTGAGTTTGATATGTGTGTTTTTTCCAAGAATATCTTTGGAATTCAAGATTCTTTTCAGTGAAGGAGAAAATGCAATTTTGCAGGCAAAATCTCTACTTTCCTCGTATATTATATTTCAAGGATGTGTTTCTTGGGAATTTAGGAAAACAACCCCAGTGTTAAAGACAAAACATTCTTATTTGTCTGGCTAAAATTTTATTTACAAATATAAGAGAAGTTTTAATTTTATTAAGTTTATGCTCTAAGAAAGAAAACAAGGAAACCTTTTTCCTACATTCAGCATGAATCTGTATACCTCTTATTTTATTTATGACACAATTTGATCACTGTGTCACTAAAATGCATAATAGTATTGCACTTTTCTGACAGTCTTCATTGCTGAATAGAGATGTGCACAGTAATCCCAGTGATACTTTAAATAGCACCTGTTCTTTGCAGCTTGTAATAAAATAATACATTTTATACTTTTCTTCTTTCTGTTCTTTCCTCCTCCCCTTCTTATTCTCCTCCTTCGCCTTTTACTTCTTTTCTTTCCTCTTCCTCTTCTTCACATAAGCAATAGGTTTATAGCCTACTCCAACTCAGAGAAAACTCAGAGAAGTACAAGATTATCAACATAATCTTTATGGTAACAATTCCAAACTGAAAGAACAGTCCCAGTCTTTCAGAATCTAACATCCTGGCCAAAGCTTGTCATGATTGAGTCTCTCCCTCTTTCTTCAATCGAGAGAAAATGTTGAAATAGGTGACTGGTGATACAAAAGGTGGAAAAAATGTCTTCTTGAATGTATCAATTGTTTCTCTTCACAGAAATCAACCAGCTCTTACCTCCTAAGGATAGAGTGAGTGAGTATGAAGCTTCTCTTAACTCTCACTTTGCTCCCTTTTGATTTCTCATAGAATACCATGTTGTCTGAAGATTTTATGTACAAAGAACAGTATTTCCTTCATCCCTAGGTTGTCTGTGTCATTTACTCTACCCAGTATTTCTTTTTAGTATTCAGATGACACCTGGCACATGGAGGGTCTCAGTTGCCAAGGCCGCAATGGGCTGCTTGTCTACAACCTTTTGCAACCTCTCCCATAAATGCCATAGATTTTTTTGAGGATATCTGTGCCTAACATCTCTTTCCAGTTGTTTCCTATGACTTCATAGTGATTAATTTCTTAGGCTACAGCATTACCTTCAACATTATGTTCCAGCTAGCTGTGTGCACATAACACTACTACTAAAACTAAAGCTCTCTGATGACAAAGGGATGTACTTTTTTTTCTTTAAACCTTCATTTAGTAATGAGCTGCTGAGACATGATATGCCTCAAATAATTACTTGCCAAATACTGGTTTTTACTCAAATGTCATAGAGTAACAAAACATGACATTTTTTAAAATAAACTTTAAACATCATAATCAAACAACTTTTTAAAATAACCTAAATATTCTCCAAAAAATTAATTTCCCAGAAATATCTTTAGAATTCTGATGATGGAATTTATTATTGTAAGTCAAAGATATATTCAGGGTTGCAAAACTATGCTTGGAGAAATTTGAGATTACAGTGGGCCGCGGTTTTGAACCTAAATTGTGCAATCAGCAGTCTCCTCCACTTTCTAATAGGATGCAATCATTATTGTGTCTCTTACCAAGGATTCATTTATGCTGGTGTCATACTTTCCTGATTGAATTTTTCTGTATGTTGACAGGACTTGTTTGATTTCTCATTTTTCTTTTTGGTCACTGTCATATCAGCTAGTTTCAACATAGGTCATTCATTGAGGCAGTAAGAAAGAAGGAGACAATTCTGAGAAGATGCTACCTTCCTGTTTCACTGTATAAATAATGATGCCTTGGGGCAGAAGATTTGCTTTTCACTAATTATTAAATCTGGGCAGGAAGAAAACTTAAACATTTTTTTGTTTCTCCCAGGCTAATGAAAAGTTAAGTTAATTAAATAAACATCTATTATATTTCAATTTTAAATTAGATTCACTTAGTTATAAATGCCAGGTGATGTAAGGTGTTGATACAGGTTCAAGTCAGGCTACACATTTCTATCACCACATTTCATTGAACACTTCTGTATGATGGAACATGCAAATGACTTTTTTAGCTTTTGTAAACACTGTATGATTATCTATTATTACTGCACTTTGCAGTTGTGAACTAGTTTCTCCAATCTAGTTATAATCAAGAATTTTTGATCATCCTTTTCTAGTCAGACACTCCCTTAATACTTTCGCCAGTGTTTGTTTACCACTATTCTAGTTTTAAGCTTTATGACATAATTTTTAACTTTCTGAATATACATGTGCAATGCAGTATTTCCTTACTTTGTCTGATTAATTTCTGTCAGCATGATGGTCTGTAGTTCCATCCATGCTGTTGCATGTGGTAGGATTTCATCCTATCAGAGGTTGAGTAGCATTCTGATGTGTCCACTCACACCACACTTATCCTTCACTCATCAGATTCTGTAGTTGCTTCCATTTCTTCGCTTTTGGCACTGGAGTGAATGTTGGAAGACTAATGACACTCCCACACACTGATATTATTCCTTTTGGATGTTTACCCAGTAGTCAGATGTTGGATCATATATTGGTTTTATTTTTCATAATTTGGAAAATGATCATACAATTCTTTATAATGTTAGTACAGACTTATAGCTGTAGTAAGAGTGTTCAGGTGTTCCCTTTGGTCTACATACTTGCCAAAACTTTTTTTTCATCATTTTCTTTTGTTGTTGTTGTTGCTTCTGCAGTTGTTGTTTTGTGTGCTTTCATAATTTAGTTTCATAGTGGAATGAGGTGATATCTCATTGGTGTTAGCTGTATATCCCTGATGATTAGGGAAGTTGAGCGTTAGAGCAAATCTGTATACATCTGTAATCACATAGAACTAATTCAATACCTTTAGAGTACCAGCATAAATCTGCTTATTCAAAATGAATAATAGATAGGAACGTTTGTCAAATGACTCAATTTGGGGTTGGGAAATGTTTGAGTGTGTAAAGGTGCTTGTTCTCAGTCCTAACAACATAGGTTTGATTACCAGAACCAACCTCCACATACTTTGTTACCAGCATAGACACACATGCAAATATAAAGGATCTAATTCATAAAAACTGTATGTCTGTCTGAAAGTATTGCACAAAATCACAACATACATATTATTTTAAAAATTTCTCAGCTTTAAAAGAATACTCCTTCTATATTAGATCACTTTAAAAAATATAACTGTAAAGGACATTTTTGAAATACATGTTATATTTCAGAAGATCTTGACTCTAGAAATTACATGGTGCAATTGAAAGTTAATTTCTAGAAATGAAGAGAGTGACTTAGGATACAGTCTCTTAATTAAAATTTTAATTATCATTGAATTTTTTTCTAATCAAATGATGTAAAAGATACTTATGATAAGACTAAAATTACAGAGATTTTTTTTTTACAGAAGGGGAAATCTCAGTGTGCCTTTATGCCAGTGTATAAAGGTATTATATTAAAGGTATCATATTGACTGTAGGTATCATACTAAAGAATTCTGGGAATATACTGTATGATGGTAATTTTAAACTTAGCAAAAGGACACAGTTTATAGTTAAATACAAAAAGAGTTTCTAATTTTCCTCAAGGGCAATGAGATTAATTTTTGAAGGTAAATCTTTACTCCAATAATGACTGTAGCATGATTCATAATAGTCAGTATATGAGTCAACTAGTATCTATCAAAATATGAAAAGATAAAGAAAATATCATGTTCATACAATATACTGCTTGTAATGTTTTTTCTGTCTCTTTAAGAGACAAGCCATACCCACTCCGCCCCCCATCCGCTGAGGCAGGGTGATCTTCAGCTTCCGGCCTGAGCTCACTCTCTTTTAGGTCTTCATCTCGGAGAGGCAGCTTTCTGCCTCTCTTCCCACTTCTCTGCTTCCCCCTTCTCTGTCTCTTTCCTCTCTCTCTCTCTCTCTCTCTCT
>LOEQ01005242.1:63481-75055 GCA_001685075.1 Bramus lutescens
GCGTTTGTAGTATGATAGGGCATCACTTGGGTATATTCCCAAGAGTGGTATTGCCACAAAGTTGGAAAATGTCAAAGAAGTGGATAAATTTTAAAATAAACAAACAAAAAACAAAGAAAAGTACATCTGATGATCATTGAAAACAAAACAAAAAAATCAACAAGTTTAATACACTTGACTGTCAGAGCCCTTGGACATGGATCTGTTCCACTTTAATCTAAGCTTCAGAGAAATCAGGCCTATTTTGTTCCTTCAACGTTTATAATTGAAGGTTTGATCCAGGGTGTGGCTGAATGCATGATGCTTGTTCTAAGGTGTAACAACTGCATATCTTAACTAAACAAAAGAATAGTTAACTCTGGAGACAGTTGACTGATGTTTCAGGTATTGTAGAATTGCTCTGCTTGACTTCTGTATCATGTTAAATCAGCCTTTTGCCTTATTTCCTCCTTTTGGGTGTAGAAATATAAAGCACGTGGGAAATAAATGTGGGTGAGTTCAGTCTTCACTGTGTTGCCCTTCAAACTATTTCGTGCTTCTCTCTTTTTCTTTTCTGTCTCTGTTTTCTATTCTTAACAATTCTAATCCACATGCACCCACCCTGCAATGTCCGAGCCCATCAAGACTAGACCCTGACACTTGGCAATGTTCACACAATCGCAAAATCCCCAATTGATGTATTTCACAGGCACAGTTCATTAAATGACACCAATTATCAGTGCATGATCATGTACTTCAGTTAAGGATGGAAGAAGAGGAAGGGAAGCATAATAGATTTATCACCATTACGCTGTTAAAATTAGCTTCAGTTCTTGACTATGTCACACAACATAGCTTCTATTTCTTCACTAAATCAACCCACTCTGCTTGTATTTCTACCACTGTGCACGGCATAATAAACAGGGATTACAAAGAGTATCTGCATTAACTTGTCCAGGTTTACTCTTAGAGCTTTCTAATATTAGTACACTTAGAAATAAATACCTTAAATTCTTTCCAGTTTTCTGCAGGCAACTCTGCAAAATTCAGATATTTATTTTCTTATCCTTTATATCATTTATCCATATGCTACAATGTCACAATATGAAATGAATTAATGCAAGAACAATTGACAGATTATTTGTTAAATATAGTTTGATGTAAAAATATAAAAGTCGACTAAATAATTTGCACCAGCATGAAATTAAGTTTGTTTTTATTTAAGAATAGTAATTGCTTTATGCCATCTTTTTTTTGAACATCCCATTCCATCAAAGCACTTTCCCACACGGTCCTTTATTAGTCTTGAAAGGTACATTTTTTACTCAGTCTCGATAGACTAAAATGTGTACAAGAGTACAAGAAGAGAAAATAAGTTGACAATGTAAGTGATTATGATTCATTGATGAGATGATGGAGTAACAGTTTATAGATGGGAATACAAAGTGCCTATCAAAGAACGTATGACTCCCTTTGAGAGGCAGATAGGATGGGAAAAAAATGATTCTGTTGAGGGGCAAGCAATTTGCAAATTTGTAACATGAGGCATTCTTCTCTTACTAAGAATTGAGTAGGGAAGCATATTCAGCAGCAGTAGAAAAGACAAGAAGTAGCCAGAGACTTTCAGATCTATTATTGCTAATGAAGTGTGGGTCTGAATTAAATTAGAAACAATCATATGTAGTTGCCTTTCTCTCCCTCTTTTTCCTTCTTTCTTTCTTTCTTTCTTTTCTTTCTTTCTTTCTTTCTTTCTTTCTTTCTTTCTTTCTTTCTTTCTCCTGACATCCAGCTCCTAAATAATCACACACGGATTTGTTCCTACGAATGAATGCCTGACCTTAACTTGGCTTGTTTCTAGCCAGCTTTTCTCAACATAAATTACCCCATCTACCTTTTGTCTTGGGACTTTTACCTTTCTCTATTTTTGTAAATCTTTTCTTTCCTTCTTATCCATGTCTGTTTGTGTGGCTTTATTAGACCAGGCAACTGCTTTAAGACAAGCAAAGCATCACAGCTTCACAGAGTTAAACAAATGCAACATAAAAGAATGTAACACATCTTTGTATCATTAAACTAAATTCCGCAGCATAAAAATTACAATCTTCAACTAATATTCCAAAATACCCATGTGTTCTCAGCTTATGAGAGACATTTTGATAAATTATCTGGAAAAATTGAGATCTGAGCCTCAAAAAATAAATCTAACCAAATTTCTTGAAACTGATTAGTACATTTGGTAAAATAATAGTGAGAAATAATGTACAAAGTGCATGAATAGTTATGATTGGTATCCAAAATTGAAAGAGATATTTCCAAAAGACATCAGTGTGCTTGGTCTTACAGAAAAACACAAACTATTTTGGTACAGTGTTGAAATGTGTGAATGAGAGATTTTTTTTAAGTGAAACAAAACTTTAAGAATTAAAAGCAACTGTTCAGTTGCCCATTTTAAATAAAGAAAATAAAGCAAAATCCAGAATGTATGCTTGGTTGTAATTGTGAGTTTGTACTCTTTGACTAAATATGCATTATAGAGTTACAGGATCATCAAAGAATTAAAATTTTCAATGTTATTTGCTAAACTCATACCTTCAATTAATTAATATCTTCCCTACTTAAGGATTGGAAATGAAGAAGAGACTATTACACAGAGAGAAATTGAGAGGATATTGTATATGACATAAAAGTCAATATTGACTTTTCATAAACTTGAGAATTCATATGTAATTATGATTTCTCACCTGTAAAATGGACTATCTTTTCCCATGAAGTCTATTTATATCTACTTCTGTTTTTCACCGCTCATCAAATTTTTATCTTTTATTTTTTAGTTAAGATCATTTTTGTCTCTTTTTATGTATTATTTTTAAAAAGTCCAAGTATTAATGATAATAAATCATCAAGGATGCTTAAGATACCAAATATATTGGTTTATGTTCAGACGTTATTAAGAAGAAGAGTAGAGAAAGTTATCTAAGCCATGCATGATAAATGTTAAAAAATATTTGAGAAGTTAAATGAAACATCTCTGACATGCAAACATTAATTACATTACTTTCATTTTATTAGATATAGGAATCCAAGTTTCAAAAGCAAAAGCAAATGATTTTATTTAACAACCTCCAACTTTTAATCTTTGTCTTACTGAGGTTTAGGCTATCTTTTCTAAATGTTATTAATATTAGGTTCCTTCAAGGCACTTTATGAATAATATATAATTTTTGTCTAACATTTGTAATCTCATTGGAATATTTCCACATTAAAAGGAAGTTTCTAATTGAATAGATCACAGTTCATGTTTCTCTTATTTTTACATTTTTTATTAATTTTTATTGAGCTTTACATTTTTCTCTGATCCCCTCCCTGTCTCTCTCCTCCCCTTCAATCCTTCCCCAAAAGCCCCATGCTCCCGATTTACTCAGGAGATCTTGTCGTTTTCTACTTCCCATGTAGATTAGATCTATGTAAGTCACTCTTAATGTCCTCATTGTTGTCTAAGTTCTCTGGAATTGTGTTTTGCAGACTGGTTTTCTTTGCTTTATGTTTAAAAACCACATATGAGTGAATACACATGATATTGTCTTTCTCTGTCTGGGTTACCTAACTCAAAATAATTTTTTCAAACTCCATCCATTTTCCTGCAATATTCAAGGTGTAGTTATTTTTTCTGCTGTGTAGTACTTCATTGTGTAAATGTACCACATTTTTCTTATCCATTCTTCATTTGAGGGGAATTTAGGTTGTTTTCAGGTTCTGGTTATGACAAAGAATGCTGCTATGAACATAGTTAAACACATGCCTTTGTGGTATGATTGAGCATCCTTTGGATATAAAACCAAAAGTGATATTACTGGTTCTTAAGGAAGCTTGTTTCCTGATTTTCTGAGAAATCACCACAATGACATCCAAAGGGGCTATACCAGCTTGCATTCCCACCAGCAATGCAGAAGTGTNNNNATTCCCACCAGCAATGCAGAAGTGTTCCCTTTCCCCCACAACCTCTCCAGCATAAATTGTCATCAGTTTATAAGTATAAAATGGAATCTCAGAGTTGTTTTGATTTTCATTTCTCTGATGACTAAGGACGTTGAACATTTCCTTAAGTGTCTTTCAGCCATTTTAAATTCCTCTGTTGAGAGTTCTCTGTTTAGGTCTGTACTCCTTTTTTATTGGATTATTTGCTCTTTTGATGACCAATTTCTTGAGTTCTTTGTATATTTTGGAGATCAGCCCTCTGTCTGATGTGGGAACAGATGTAGGTGTATGACTTAGGAGACACCTGCAGCTCACAAAACCAGCTACTAGAATAACGAAGATAACCAAAGACATAATCAGTGAACATAGGAAAGCATGTATGGCAGGATTTTTGTACTTGTGTTTGCTTTCTAGAAATTTAGTAAAGGATTTTAATTTATGTTCATCAAGATTACTGCCTATGACTTTGCTTTCTTTTGACGACTGTGTCTGGCTCCAGAATCAAGGAGTTTCTGGTCTCTTAAATAAACTTGGAAACTCACTTAATGTGAATTTTAAATGCATTTCAGGGTTTGTGTTAATATTTTTTTTGAAAATTTTGTTGAATTTTCCAGTTACACCATCTGGTCCTGGATGTGTTTAGTTGGGGGAATTTTTTTTTTAAATTACTAATTCAGTCTCCTTCCAGGTATTTTTTCAGACTTCAGATTTCTTTCTAATTCAGTCTTGGTAAATTGTATGCCTAACTCCCTTTCAGCTAATAACCCTTCACAGTTGAATGATGCCAAGTCTTAAACTGCTGCTAAAAAGAATCATTTCCTTGCCCCCAATTTGTCCTTAAAAAGATCTAATGCAACCCCTGCCAACGGAGTTATATCTTCTTTGACTAGGAGGTAGTATTAACTGTATTTCTCATTTTCCAAGGATCTATATTCAATTTCATTCCATTTCATTCCCAAATTTGCTTTCTCATATTTTATGTACAATGCATGCTATGCACGTTCTAGCCCTGTCTGTGAACTGTTGGAGATTACGACGTCCCTTTAAAAAGTCAGAATCATTTGCAACTCCAACTTACTTTATCTTTGGTATTTCCTATTTTCTTGGAAGATGAGAAATAAAGGAAATTAAACAATACCAAAATTGCATTCCCTGCATAAATGTATAAATATTTATATAACAGATAACAAGTGAAATACCTTTATCAAAGTAGTTAACAGTGAGAAAAGCATTATAATTAGAATATCATCATGTTGCAATAACTAGAATATGAATATAATATGGCATTATTCAGAATCAGTATGTAGTGATAACCTTATCCAAAATAAATCTCTAACTGCTATATATCTTCTTATACCTTGAAAATAGTTTAAAAACTAACAGAAATTTAGAACTACAAAAAAATTTTCTCTCCTATTATGAAAAATAGAATTTTTTCTCCTCTAATATATTCTAATTATGGGTTTCTATCTCTTTACACTTCCTAGTTCTTCCCCATTTCTCCTCCCACCTGGATTACAGCCGCTTTCTTTTCTCATTAGAAAACAAGTCATTTTCTGAGGGCTAATAATAAAATACCATTTCATAAGATAAAGCAAAAACTAACACATCACAACAGGAGAAAACAAACAGAAGAGCCCAAGAGAAGTAATAAGATAAATAGACACACTCATTCCCATACTCAGAAATTCCATGAAAACACTATTGTGAAAACCATCATATATACACAAAGGAATTTTAGGGTAAAAAGAAAAAATACATAAATAAAAGTAAAAATTAAACAGATAACTATATATAAGAAAGCCTATAGGCTAACTGAAGATGCTCACCTCTCCTTCAGTTCCTCAAAAATCTAGTTTTATCCTCAACTCTATAGAAGACAACCTGCTGTAGCCTCCTCTCCCCCCCGAAATTAACCCCTTCTCCAGTGGATGACACAATCTTATTTAAACTTTCTTGTATGGGGGTCTTTGTTTTATTTCAGACTGTTGGAAGAGGACTGCATATTTGTTCTGGGCCACCCAGACTCCCAAAGTAATCGCACAGAAACTGCATTAATTAAATCACTGCTTGACCCATTAGCTTTAGCTTCTTATTGGCTGACTCTTACATATTAATTGAACCTATTTCTATTAATCTGTGTATTGCCAAGTGGCTGTGCCTTGCTGGCTAAAGTTCTGGTGGCCATCTCCAGCAGGGCTACATGGCTTCTCTCTGACTCCATCCTTCTTTCTCCCAGCATTAAGTATAATTGTAAACACCTACCTAAGTTCTACCCTGCTATAGGTTCAAATCTGATTCTTTATTCATTAAAAGTAATCACACCATACAAAGGGGACTCCCACATCACCAAACTCCAACCCCAATCACTATTCCCTGGGAATCCACAGGACACTCAGGCAAGAAAACCAGATGGCTAGCTTTATATCATAAGCTCTCCTCAGCTCCTCGAAATCCAGTCTACCATTCTCATCCCCAGCTCTATAACACACCACCTGTGTTGGCCTTCCCTTCCTCTCTGCCCCCATCTTCAACTATCATAGAGATTTCCACTTCAACTTTCCCTCTCTGACTCTTTACTTTATCCCCAAAGACATTTCCTGGGATTTCACAAGTCAGGGAATCAGGTCGGCTAACTGCAGACCTTCACCTCTCCCTCCAATTCATTGCACCAGTTTCACCCCGAGATGAAGAGCAGACCACTTTGTCTCCATTTTCTTACTGCCCATTCTAAAGAGGACCATATAGATCTTCTCACAAAAACTTCCTTCACCCTCCTCATAGGTTCATCACAGTCACCAGCAGAGAATCTCTGAGAACCTGCAGGTCACTTTGAGCAATGAAGCAGGTAGGTTAACTGCAGATCTTTATTTCTCCTTCCAGTCGTCTAAATCCAAATCCATCTCATCCCCAGCTCTTTACCAGACTTTCTGCTGTGCCCTCTGTTCATGGTTCATGTCCTCACTGAAAGGGAATAAAGTAGATCTTGGTAGAACACCCTGATTTGGTGTATTCCCTTAGTCCCCATTAGCCCATCACCATTACTGAATTTCATCTAAACATGCCTAAAAACACATTTTATTTCTAATCTAATCTAATGCACCTATCAGGAACCCAGGAGAATTTCTTACCAGACAATACACAGCCACTACATTCTTCTAAGAAAAAGAGAGGGCAACAAACCAAAAATCAAAGTATCCATTTAGCAAAGACAAGACAAAATAGACAAGTACCTAGAATTATAATCTTCCATAACCAAGTGTGTAGATGTCAGTATAAAATCAAAAACAGTAACTTCTTGGACAATATGCTTCCTCTAGAACTTAGCAACTATGCCAAAACTGGTTTTGAGTATTGCAAAAATGCTGAAATAGAAGACAAATACTTTAAAAATAACCTTTATAAATACAATAGAGCTCCTTAAAGATTAAATGAATAAATCCCTTAAAGAAATACTGGAAAACAGAAACAAAACTCGGAAGAAAATGAATAAAATAATCTTAGACTTGAAAGAAAAAGTAGAATCAATAAATAAAACCCAAACTGAAGGAAATGTGGCAGTGAGAAATTTAAGAACTCTAAAAGGTACCTTAGAGGCAAGCCTTACCAACAAAATACAAGAGAAAGAAGACTCTCAGGCAATTAAGATACAGTAGAAGATATGAATACCTAGCTCAGAGAATATGTAAAACACAAAATTCCTGGCACTAAACATCCAGGGAATCTAAGGCACTGTGGAAAGATCAAATCTAAGAGAAAAATGAATAGTCAGGAGGAGGAAAACTCAGGTCAGAGGCATAGAAAATATTTTCAACAAAATACAATAAAATTTTCCTAACTTAAAAGCAGAGAGATTTGTGAAAGAAAAAGAAGTTGATGAACATCAAATAGCCTTAATCAGAGAAGAAAATTTCCTCAGTACATAATAATCAAAACTTTAAATATAAATAACAAAGAAAGGATATTAAAAGCTGCAAGGGAAAAAGAACAAGTAACATATCAAGACAGACCTATTAGAATAATAACTGACTTCTCAGTGGAGACTCAAATCTAGAAGGGCCTGGACAGCTATTCAAAAGACTCTAGAAAAGCACAGAAACAAACCTAGAATACTACATTAAGCATCATGAATAGATAAAATAAGGCATTTCATAATAAAACCAAACTTAAGAAACATCTGTCTACAAGCATAACCTCACGGAAGGCACTAGAAGAAAACAGTCCAATGAAAAGAAGTTAACCACACCAAAAAACACGCAGGGAATACATAATCTCATGCTAAAAATTCAAAATAAGGAGACACACTCAAACACACACAAACCACCACCACCACAACAGCAACAACAAAATAACAGTAATCAACAAACATTGCTGATTGATATTTTCAACATTAGTGGTCTCAGTTCTTCACAAAAGATGCAAACAGAGTGAATGCAAGAACAGGATCACTTCTATGCATCCAAGAAGCACACCTTAACATCAAGGATAGACATCAAATTAGGGTGAAATGATGGTAACAGATAGTCCAACCAAATGAACCTAGGAGGCAAGCTGGTCTAGCCATTTAATATCTGGCATAATAGACTGCAAACAAAAGCAGCCAGAAGAGGTAAAGGACACTACATAGTTATCAAAGGAAAAATACACAAAAAGGACACTTCAATTCTTGATGTCAATGTACCAAACACAAGTGCACCCAGGTTTAGAAAAGAAAGGCTTTTGCAGTTGAAACCATATTTGACTCTCACATACTAATTTCGGGAGATTTGAATATCCTACTCTCACCAGCATATAGTCTATCCAGACAGAAAAAGAAACTAGAGAGTCTGGAGCTAAATGATATCATGAGACAAATAGAACTAAGAGATATCTATAGAACATTTTACCAAAACATTAAGGAATATAAATTCTTCTCAACACCTCATTAATCTTTCTTCAATATTGAGTACATACTCAGACAAAGCAAGACAGATACAAGACAATTGAAATAAGGCCCTGCATCCTATCTGAACCCACGTTTTAAACCTCAATATCAACAATGGGCAAAATAAAAACAGAGTTTCATGGAAACTGAAAAAGGACAAGAAACAATGTAGAAGGAGAGAAAAGCAAGTTGTTCTCATCCTTTTCCTCACACAAATGTTCTCTCCATTTCCTTTCACCCATTATTAATAAGTAAATAATTGCATATACTTTTTACTTTTGCAGTCAATTTATTATTAGTCATTTAATATAAGTGAACACATACTTCTTGAATCACTTTCCAATCATTTGTTTATTTATTTCACATTCCTGACACAGTATTCCCTCCCTCCTCTCCTATGAGTCCCTTCATTTTCCTCTCCACTCCCACTCCTTAATCTACCACCCCTTTCCTTCCAGTTCAGAAAAGGATAGGTCTCCAATGGATATAAACAAAATGGCCTATCAAACTGCATAAGACTCAAGGCCTCCCATGTATTAGGGCTGGGCAATGTAACCTAGGATAAGGAGTAGGGTTCCAAAACATAGTAAAAGAGTCAGAGACACCCCCTGATTCCCACTGTTAGAAGTACCACAAGATGACTAATTTGCACAACTGTAACATATGTGCAGAGAGTCTAGGTCAGTCCCATTTAGGCTCCCTGGTTGTTGTTTCAGCCTCTGTGAGATCCTGTGAGCCAAAATTAGTTGTTTCTGTGGGTTTATTTCTTGTGTTCTAGAACCCTCTGACTCTTACAATCTTTTCTACAGGATTCTCTGAATTCCACCTAATGTCTGACTGTGGGTATGTGTCAGCTTCCATCAGTTGTTGGATGATGCCTCTCTGACAACAATTGGGATAAACACCAATCTTTAAGTATAGCAGAATACCCTTAAGCATCATTGCATTGATATCCTCTTCAGGCATGTTTGGTTCTGTCCTAGGTTTCTAAGCCATCCATCCTGCCCTCGTGCTCCAAGTAGTATCAGGGGTGGGCGTACTCTCATGGCAGGGGTTTTAGGCTAGACCAGTCATTGATTGGCAGCTCTCTCAATAACTAGACCACCCTTACACCAAGACATCCCATAGGCAAGGCAGATTAGATCAAAGGTTATGCTGTTGAGTTGGTTTCCCACTCTCTCTGGTGGGAACACTTATCTGGTCACAGAAGACGGCCAGTCCAGGCTAATTATCCCTTATTGCTAGGAGTCTTATCTTTTGTCATCCTTGTAGATTTCTGGGAGATTCCCTTGTGAAAGTTTTTAAACTGACCCTGACACTTTCCAGTAGTCACTTTCAGTACTTTTCCTCTCACATCATCCCCATCCTGACCTCTCAGGTTCCCATCCATAACTACCTGGCCCAGTCTATACAGGAAATCTCTTCTATTCCATCTTCCCAGGGAAATCTGGGAGTTCTCTCTTGAACCCACCTTGTTACCTAGTTTTTCTGGGTCTGTGGATAGTAGTACAGGTATCCTTTATTTTACAGCTAATATCCACTTATGAGTAAGTACATACCATGTTTGTCTTTCTAGGTCTAGGTTACCACACTCTGGATGATTTTTTTCTAGTTCTGTTCATTTCCCTGCAAATTAAATAATGTCACAGCTGATTAATACTCCATTGTGGAAATCTACCACATTTACTTTTTCCATTATTTAGTTGAAGGACATCTAGATTGTTTCCAGTTTCAGGTCATTGCAAATAAATCTGCTATGAGCATGGTAAATCAAATGTTCATGTGGTATTACAGAACATCATTTGCATATATGAGGTATAGAGTGTTATAACCAAGTCTTGTGGTAGATTGAGTTCCAGTATTCTGAGAAACCCCATATTGATTCTCAAAGTGGCTGTACAAATTTGTACTCCTTCAAGTAGTAGAAGACTCTTTCCCTTGCTCCACATTCTCCCCAGTATAAACTGTCAATTGGGTTTTGGAATTTGGGCATTCTGACAGGTGAAAGATGGTATCTCAGAGTTATTTGACTTACATTTCCTGATGGCTAAGCATACAGAACATTTCTGGGTTGTGTATAGTCCTATGCGTAGGGTTGAAGATTCCCCTTACCATTTTAGCATATTCATTAATATCATCCTTTCTAAGCCACATTTGGGAAGACTTTTTGTTATTGTTGTTTGTTTTAGTTGTTGTTGTATTGGTGTGTGTATGTGTGACTGTGTATATGTGTATTGGTGCTTTTTGTTCTGTTTAGATTTGGTATTGCTCTAATTTTATTTATTTATTTATTTATTTATTTATTTATTTTGTTTGCTTCAATTTTTACTTTGTTGTCATTTTTCTTGCATTTCTTGAGAGGCAGCAAAACAGGAACATAGAATTGTATGAGTAAAGGTAGGGAGGTATATGGGAGAAGTTAGGTTGAGAAAATAATATGAGCAACATTTCTTGAATAAAAAAAAAGAACTTTAGATAAAAAATTAGAAAGTGATCTGGGTGATGGTTACACATATCTTTAATCCCAGTACTTGGGAGGCAGAGGCAGGCAGAGCTCAGTGAATTCAAGGGAAGCTGGGTCTACAAAAGCTACTTGCAAGACAGCTAGGGTTCTTACACAGAAAAACCCTGTCTTGAAAAACCAAATGAAAGAAAGAAAGAAAGAAAGAAAGAAAGAAAGAAAGAAAGAAAGAAAG
>LOEQ01005242.1:99667-110387 GCA_001685075.1 Bramus lutescens
GGACACTATGAAAGCAGTGCTAAGAGGAAAGTTCATAGCACTAAGTGCCCACAACAATTGTGTTTTTAAATAAATAAAAAATAATTTTATTTTCACTTTTATATTTTCTTAAATTTTAATATAAATATGTCAGCAAGGGCTAGATACCTTTACTTTTTAAAATTAAGTATATAAAAGTGTTATTTGTACAAAACAATGGATTTTATGTGTATATAATGTACTCTGAGGCATTCTGCCTTCTCTGTTGTAGATATACCTCCCATCCTAATGAGCTTTCTAGTTCTTCATAATAACCTACCTAGTATTTAAAAGTTTTTAAAACTTTGAATTTTGCATATGAGATAAAATAAGACTTTTTTATGTTTGAGTCTTACTCACTTGGCTCAGTATGATGACCTCATACTCCATCCACTTTTCTGTAGATAACCTTGTATTTTTAGGAATAATTTCATTTTTTGTGACTGATTACAATTCAGGGCTCAAAAATTATAATAAATTAGTAAATGATAAACAAAGTAATGTTTGGTCTATAGTTATAAAATAGAAACTATGAATTCATTGTAATAAAGGGGGCACATACATTATTTTCAAACATAGTAATAGTAAGTAGTAAAAATTACTGGGTTTAATTTTTTGGAAATAAATAAGCTATATAGTACAGCACAAAATAACTAACTTTCTTATTTTAAGAATGCTATGCAATCTGCCTTTTACTTAGGCTTTGCATTCATTTTCCATTTTGAGATTATAATCTATTTATAACATTTCTGTATTCCCTTTTCTACCTTCAAACACTACTATGTAACCCTCTCCACTCTCATTCAAATTTAAGAGCACTTTGGTCACTAATTCTTATTGCATGCATATAATATATATTCCTCAATATGATTTGCTCAATATGGATAATATTACCCATATGTACATTGTTTAGAGCTGATTGTTTAGTACTGGACATCAAAGTGGTTTACTTCTCCTGTTGGAGCACTTCTCCTGTTGGCAGTGTTTCTGTCCTGCCTGGTCTGGCAGCCATTCCATCCCAAAGAAACACACAGAGGCCTATATTAATGATAAACTGGTTGGCCTATGATCTCAGGCTCCTTACTAATTAACTCTTATATTTTACATTAACAAATAATTATTGTCTGTAATAGACATGTGCCTTGGTAACTTTTATCAGTGAGGCATTCTCATCTTGTATCCTCTGGGTCTGGATGGCTGACAACCGTAAACTGAGCCTCTCTTCTTCCCAGAATTCTCCTCTTCTGGTCACTCTGCCAAAACTTCCGGCCTGGCTACTTGCCAACCAGCATTTTATTAAATCAATACAAGTAACAAACCTCTACAGGGTACAAGACCATTGTCCCATAGTACTTCCCCTTTTTTATTTTCAAAACAAAATCTCTGAATCTAATTTTTCTTTGCTTAGCTTTTTTCCTGACCATTATCATTATGCTGTTCTGGATATAAAATTCAGTGGAAACCCTATAGAGGTCCTCTCAAATTTTGGATCATCTGGGCAATCTGCTCTTTTAGCAGAGATTTTTTCAGAAGTTTTACTTGATTAAACCTGATTTTTCTTAACCCAGAATAGATCTACAGCCTCTCATTTCTTCTAGAAACCAAAGCAAAATGTTTTCTCCAAAGTAACATGTATTTCTATTTAAATTTGAAGTCAAGGCATTTTCAAAATATATATGTTGGATTAATCCAGCTGTATTTATAATCAAATGTCTTTTAGCAGCTGTTGCTTCTTATTTAGGCATCAAACAATTCAAAGATAGCATAATAATATACAGTATCCAGATATCTGTGTATTTTCTATCTTGATGTGGCTTCATTTTAAATGCTAATTCCTTTTTCTTAAATTTTAAATTTTTGTTTTTGGAGACAGAGTTTCTCTGTGTATTTTTGGATATCCAGGAACTCACTCTGTAGACGAGATTGTCCTTGAACTCACAGAGACCAGCCTGCCTCTGGCTCCCAAGTGCTGAGATTAAAGGTGCATGCTATCATACCCAACTACTCTCCTTTTTTCTAAAGACTTTATCCTTTTTCTTTTCTCTTTCAAGCCTACATATATTTTTAATCACAATGTAAACCATTTAGAGATTTTTTTCATCTGAATATATCTTTACTGTATGTCTTTCCTTTTCTGACCACATGAGTCTTTAATTAGCTAAACAATATCGATAGGATTCTGTGACTTTGATGTTTGGTTCCACCCCATTCCTGAGAGTCTAGCTTCATGGAAGAGGTGCTGGTGGGAGCCATGTCTATCTTCAAAGTTTGATGGAGTTTCAAGGTCCATGCCACCACAAGAATTATGCTGTCAGCTATTCATAAACACCATTTAAATGTTTGTTGTCAGGGCCTCTTAAAAGAGTTGCTAAATTTTGCAGCTAAAGCTGAGTCAGGAAACCTCTCTTAAATAAGATGCATTTGACTCTAGTAAACAAAGCCCAGCCAAGAAAATGCTGCTACCAAGAATCCATGCTTAACTCTGTTCTTTTTCTGTCTAGAATTACTCCCCACGCTCTCTCTGGTTTTATGTGGTCCACATTGGAATGCTTGATGGCATGCTGCATGAACAAGACAGGCAGGACCCACAGAAAAATGACTGCTGAACTTGCTGAAAGGTTAAACCATCCTTCAGGGTTCTTGCTTCATGGCAGAGTCTGCCAGATCTTCTGCAGGACACAGAAGAAAGTGACTGACAAACTGCCAATATAGGCTGAACTGTCTGAAATTTCCTGCTTCATGGAAAAGTTGGCCAGGTACTATAGTCCTGTAATCTAAAGATGGATATCCAAATGGTACAGAAGAACTTTGGGTGAATTTCCAGGCAACAAGATGTCCCTGTCAATTCTAGAGTTGTGGAAGTTGTTTACAATGCATATTCTGTTTACTTAGGTAATATTATATTCTTCTGCAGTTTTTAATAGAGTTGAAGAAAGATAGTCATAATTATAAAAGATAAATTAGTTATAAAACTTTGGATTCATAAAGATAGGATAGATGATAGAGTATTTTCCTTAATTAGCCAAATGTAAATTGACTAAATATTGTAACTGTAATTCTTGCTTGCTACCTGCTTTATCACACGTAATTTTATTTTGTTAAAGTTAAAACCTTCTTTTTTTAGACAGAAAAAGAGGAGGTGATGTAAGATTCTCCTCTATCTGCTGTGAATATGTTTCATTATCATTGGTTAATAAAGAAACTGCTTTTGGCCTATGGCAGGGCAAAATATAGCCAAGTAAACAATTGGAACAGAGATACAGAGAGAGAGAGAGAGAGAGAGAGAGAGAAGGTGGAGTCAAGGAAACTCCATGTAGCTGCCAAAGGAGACAAATGCCTAAGAAGCTTAACAGTAAACAATGGGCCTCAAGGTACAATATAAAATAATAGAAATGAGTTAATTTAAGATATAGGAGTTACTTAATAAGAAGCCTAAGCTATAAGTCAAGCATACAGTTTCCGTGTGTTTATTTCAGGTCTGAGAGGCCTGAAACAAATGAGAAAACTCTGCCTCCATTTTCCCACTCCCATCTTTTCTTAGTTGCCTTGAGTTCTTTGAGTAGGATTGAGGCCTTGTGCCCTTTTCTCTGTCCAGTTTGACATGTTCATTGATGTCATCTTTGTTTAGCTCTCATTTGGGGACTTACATTGGTGAGACTCTATGGGTATTGCTCCTTAATTACTAAGTAATACAACTTCACTGCAAGCTTCCTGATCCCATGGCTATTACAATCTCCAGCTTTCATCTACATGTTCCCTGAACCTTAGGTTTAGAAGCGATTTGTAGATATTTTCACTGGGGCTCCACAACGCTGTTTTTTTTATTTATTTATTTTGGTTTATATAGTGCAATAGTCATCTATTGCAAAGAGAATTTCTTTGAAGAAGGATAAAGACTATCCTTATCTGTGGGTGTAAGCACACATATTTACAGCTGTTGTTAGTGACCAAAATGCTTTAGTAAAGTAGTAATTGTAGGTTGTCATCCAGTATTGGGGTTCCCGTACCAAGCTAATTAAATCATGGTTTTTGTACTGTTATTTTTATATTAAATTAGAAAAAAATTGTTTAGATGTTTCTTCATAGGACAGTCTATTTTTTTTTACTGTTCTGAGAAGAGTACAGAATGCAGATTAGTGGACTCATTTAGGAAAACCTAAAACTCTAGCATAAAGGCTTTTTAAAAAAATCATAGATGACCTTAGGAGCTCAGTCCAAATAATTTATAGATGATAACATAGTGTTTGAGACCAGCATCACCAAATATGCTATTTTAGGTCTGTGCTGTATTACCTGTGAGCAAAGAGAAGCGCGTAACATCTATTCTTCCTATTGGAAACAAATTTTATCTTTGGTGTAACTTGAAGGCAGGGTATGTTTGCGACATCAGTGAGTACTGCCATTTATGCTACACTGTGCATGTGAACACAGGCAGCACTTCATTCAAGGGACACTCTTATAAAGCACATCAATGAGTGGGAAATAAATGACACAGATAAAGGAAGCATAAAACTTGCAAGGTGATGGTTTCAAAGCATCACATCTTAGCAGGTGTTTATTTAGTTGAAGACTGATCAGAGCATTGGCTTGACAGGCTTTTCCTACAAGAAAACCTCATGCACATTTCAACCAGCTACTAAAAAGGAAAAAGCTCGAGTCCCAAAGGATGTGAATAACTTTTAAAGCCCCACATTTTATTTTAACACAAATTTTATACTTTTTATATCTCATAAGGGGCATTTCTGTTAATCAAAGTAAATGCAGTTAAAATACACAGGTATAGAGTACACAACCATATATAATTTTAATATTCAGGAGACTGAAGCAGGAAGATTACAAACTTAAGACCAAATTCAGGTACAGGGACAGTCTTCACCTGCCCCCTACAAAAAAATAAGAGAAATGTAATTTGCTGACATTAGTAATATCAATTGATATTCTATTTAGAAAACAGTCATTGTCATCTTGAGGGAGTTGTTGAATTATTCCTATGCCAACATAAACTCACAGTATGCATAATAATACTTTGAGTAGCACTGGTAATAATTTTTCCCTTAAGATTGCAAAAAATTGTGGCAAATATGTCTTTTATGTTTCTGATTACTTTTTAAATATATTATAAATATAAATATATTACTTTTTAAATATTTAAATAATCAGATCGCATTTAAATTTTGTTAAAAATATTTTATACTTCTCTTTGTTTATGTGTTTATATTCATATTGTGTTGAAAGAAGAAATGAATAAATAAATAAATAGAAATAAATGCATGTGCACACGCACAGTGTTTCTGATCTTGGCCATTCTTACAGGTATAAGATGGTATCTCAGAGTTATTCTGATTTGCATTTCTCTGATGGCTAAGGATGTTGAATCATTTATTAAGTGTCTTTCAGCCATTTGTATTTATTCTTTTGAGAATTCTCTTTTAGATATTTACCCCATTTTTTAAAATAGAATTATTTGGTTTTTGTTGTCTAGTTTCTTGAGATCTTTATATATTTTAGAGATAAGTCCTCTGTCCAATGTATGGTTAGTGAAGATATTTTCTTATTCAGTAGGCTGCCATTTTATCTTAGTGACTGTGTCCTAAGCCTTACAGAAGCTTCCCAGTTTCAGGAGGTCCAATTTATTAATTGTTGCTCTCAGTGTCTGTACTATTAATGTTATATTTAGGAAATGGTATCCTGTGCCTATGCATTGAAGGCTACTTCCTACTTTCTCTTTAATTACGCTCAGTGTGACTGGATTTATGTTAAGATCCTTATTCCATTTGGACTTAAAGTTTGTACATGGTGATAGATGTAAATCTACTTGTATTCTTTTACATGTTGTCATCAGTTATGCCAGCACAATTTGATGAAGATAATTTCTTTATTCCATTGCATAATTTTGGCTTCTTCGTAAAAAAGCAGGTGTTCATAGTTGTGTGGATCAATATCAGGATCTTCAATTCAATTCCATGGGTCTATCTGTCTGTTTTTGCACCAATAACAAGCTGCTTTCATTACCATAGCTCTATAATAGAGTTTGATGTCAGGGCTAGTGATGCCTCTAGAAGTTCCTTTGTTGTAGAGGACTGTTTTGTCCATTCTGAGTATTTTGTTTTTCCATATGAAGTTGAGTATTGTTCTTTAAACGTCTGTGGAGAATTGTGTTAGGATTTTCATAGGGATAGCATTGATTATGCAGATTGCTTTAGTAGGATTGTCATTTTTACTATGTTGATTCTACCGTATCTAAGAGCATTGGAGACATTACCATTTTCTAATAATTTCTGCAGTTTCTTTCTTCAAATACTTAAAGTTCTTGTCGAACAGGTTTTTCTCTTCTTAAGTTAGTGTTTCCCCAAGGTATTTTTTTGTGATTTGAGGCTATTGTAAGTGGTGAGGTTTTTCTTTTTCAGCCCCTTTATCATTTGTATATAGGAGGGCTATTGATCTTTTTTAGTTGATCTTGTATCCTGCCACATTATTGAAATGAGGAGTTACCTCATTGAATTTTTGGGGTCATTTATACCATTATATCATATATAAATGGCAAACATCTTCTTTTCCAATGTGTATCCTTTTCATCTCCTTTTGTTGTCTTATTTCTCTAGCCAGAACTTGAAGAATTACATTGAGTGGATATGGAGAAAGTGGACAGCCTATTTTTTTCCTGATTTTAGTGGAATTGCTTTGCATTTCTCTCCGTTTAAAGTTGGTTGCCAGCTTGTTGTATATTGTTTTTTCTATTATGTTTAGATATGTTCCGTGTATTCCTGATCTCTCCAAGATCTTTACCATGATGGCGATTTTGTCAAATGCTTTTTCAGTGTCCAATATGATGATCATATGTTTTTCTTCTTTCAGCTTATTTATATGGTGGATTACATTGATAGACTTTTATATTTGAAACCGTCCCTGCATCTCTGGGATGAGTCAACTTAATCATGGTGGATGATTTTTTTTATGTGTTCTTGGTTTCCGTTTACTAGTAGTTTATTGAGTATTTCTTTTCATCAATGTTCATGAGGGAAATTGGCCTGCAGTTCTCTTTCTTAGTTCTATCTTTGTGTGGTTTTGGTACCAGGGTAACTTTTGTCTCATAAAAAGAGTTTGTCTGTGTCCCTTCTGTTTCTATTGTGTGGAACAATTTGAGGAATATTGGTATCATCAGTACTTCTTGACATTCTGGTAGTATTCTTTACTGAAACTGTCTAGTCCTGAGTTTTCTTGGTTGGGAGACTTTTGATGACTACTTATATTTCCTTAGGCAATATAGGTCCATTTAAATTGCCTATTTGTTTTTTATTTAATTTTGGCATGTGATACTTATCCAAAAAAATGTTCATTTTCTTTACATTTTCCAATTTTGTGGTTTTTCAAGTATTACTTAATGATTCTCTGGATTTTCTGTGTATCTGTTGTTTTGTCCCACTTTTATTTTCTAATTTTGCTCAATTGCATATTCTCTCTGCCTTTTGGTTCATTTGAATAAGGGTTTGTGTGTCACGGTGATTTTCTCAAAGAACCAACTTTTTGTCTCATTGACTTTCTGTACTGCTTTCTTTGTTCCTAGTTCATTGATTTCAGCCCTCAATATGATTATTTCGTGGTGTCTACTCCTCCTGAGTGAGTTTGCTTACTTTAGTTATTAACTTTTGTTCAGACGTGCTATTAAGTCACTTGTGTGAGATTTCTCTAGGTTCTTGAAGCATTTTGTGCTATGAACTTTCATTTTGGCGCTGCTTTCAAAGTGTCCCATAAGTTTCGGTATGTTGTGCAATAATTTTCATTGAATTCTACGGAATCCTCAGTTTCTTTCTTCATTCCTTTATTGACCCAGAGTTGATTCAGTTGAGCACTGTTCACTTTCGATGAGTTTGCTCTCTGCAGTTTCCGTTGTTGAATACTCACTTTAAGCCATGGAGCTTCAATAAGATACATGGGGTTGTCCCAGTTATTTTATGTGTTGAAATTTGTTTTATGACCAAGTATGTGCTCAGTTTTAGAGAAGGGTTCATGAGGTGCTGAGAAGAAGGTATATTCTTTTGTGTTTTGGTAAAATGTTCAGTAGATGTCTATTAAGTTCATTTGAGTAATGACATCTTATTTCTCTTATTTCTCTGTTAAGTTTCTGTCTGACAGACCTGTTTGTTGGTGAGAGTGGGTGTAGAAGACTCCCACTATTAGTGTGTAGGGTTTGATATGTGATTTAAGCTCTAGTAATGTTCCTTTTACATCTGTGGATGCTCTTATATTTGGGGCAAAAATGTTCAGAATTGCACTTCCTCTTGGTGAATTCTTCCTGTGGTGAGTATGAAGTATTCTTCTCAATTTATTTTGATTGATTTTAGTTTGAAGTCTATTTTTGTTAGGATAGCTACACCTGCTTGTTTTATAGATCCATTTCATTGGAATATCTTTTTCCAAACTTTTCTCTGAGGAAATGCTTGTCTTTGTGATTCAGGTGTGTTTATTTATATGTGTTTATAGCAGAAGGATGGATCCTGATTCTGTACCCATTCTGTTATTCTGTGTCTTTTTATGAGTGAATTGAACCCATCGATATTAAGAGATATTAGTGACCTGCTATTGTTTATTCTTGTTATTTTTTAGTGGTAGTGTTTATGTTTTCCTTCTTTAGAGTTTCCTAGTATGAGGTGTGAAGATACTCATTGTCTATGTTTCTGTGGGTGCAGCTAATTTCTTTCTGTATTGCTGGATTTGTGGATAGGTAAAGTTTAAATTTAATTTTGCCATGGAATATCTTGTTTATCTATCTATGGTGACTGAAACTTTGCTGGCTATAGTAATCTGGTCTTGCATCTGTGGTCTCTCAGTATCTGGAGTACATCTGTCCAGGACTTTCTGGCTTTCACGGTTTCCATTGAGAAGTCAGGTGTAATTCTGATAGGTCTACTTTTATATGTTACTTGGCTTTTTCCTTTATAGCTCTTGATATTCTTTCTTTGTTCTGTATGTTTTGTGTTTTGATTATTATATGGTGATGGGACTTTTTTTGATTCAGTCTACTTGATATTCTGTAAGCTTCTTGTACCTTCATAGGGATCTCTTTCGTTAGGTTGGGAAAGTTTTCTTCTATGATTTTGTTAAATATGTTTTCTGTGCCTTTGAGCTGGAGTTCTTCAATCTCTATTATTATTTGGTTTGGTCTTTTCATGGTGTTCAAATTTCCTTTATGTTTTGTTTTAAGAAATTGTTGGATTTAACATTTTCTTTGACCAATGAATTGATTTTCTGTAAGTATCTTCAACACCTGAGAGTCTCTCTTCCACCTCTTGTATTTGGTTAGTCATGCTTGAATCTGCAGTTCCTGTTCATTTACCAAAATTTTCCATTTCAGAATTCTGTGTGTTTCTTTTATTTTTGTATTTATTTATTTATTTATTTTGCCACAGTTTCAGTTTTTAAGTCTTGATCTGTTTTCTTTACCTGTTTTATTAGTATTTCTCCTTGGATTTCTTTAAAAGGTTTAATGATTTCTTCCAATTTTTTGTTTGTCTTTTCTTCTATTGCTTTAAGGGAAATTTTAATTTTTTTCATTAATGGTCTATATCATCTTCGTAAAGTTATATTGGAGGCCATTTTCATTTTCTTCTGTTTCTTCTAGGTTAGGATGTTCAGGTCTTCCTGTTTTAGGACCCAGTAGGTTCTGATGGAGCCATATTTGTGTTTATGTTGTTGCATGTGTTCTTACACTGTCATCTGTCCACCTAATCCTTCAATGGGTAATGGTGTGGTCTATGCTTCAGGGGTTTCTCTTCTTCCAATAAGTGATGGTGGGTTCTGAGGCTTAAATTCTTGCTATACCTCAGGGTTTAATTCAGTATATGCCTCTAGTGGATGCTGATAAGGCTCTGGGACTTCTCTCTGGGCCAGCATGGGCAAAGGCTCCAGTGGTCACAGATGTAGTGGAGAATGGTAGAGTGTATTTGGAGGCTTCTCGGTGTCTCTGGGGCTCTCCAGGGACAGTTTGAGCCAAGGCTCTGGTGGTTACAGATGTGGTGAGGCATGGTGGCAGGTGTGTGGTGGCTGCTGGAGGCCTGCATGGCTTGGTGAGTAAGACTGGGGGAGTGGGGTGTTTCTCCCCAGACAAGGGCCTAGAGAGCTGAACCCTCTAAGCTGGGAATCAGAGGCTTACCTCTCCTGGGAGTGGTTACAGATGTGGTGCAGGATGTAGTGGGTGTGTTGAGGCTGCTTATGGTGTCCAATGCTTGGTTGGTGGAGGAGAGATATTGGGTATTCCTCCCCAGACAAGGGCTAAGAAAGCTGAGCCATAAAGCTGAAACCCAGATGCTTAAACCTCCTTGGGGAGTCTTGGTTTACTGTATATTTTTTATTTCATTTATTATTATTAAAATTACACCTCCTCCCCTCCTCCCATTTTCCTCTCCCTCCCCCCATTCCCACTTACCTTCCCTTTACAGACCAAAGAGGAGTCAGTGTTCCCTGCCCTGTGGGAAGTCCAAGTACTACCCCCTCCATCCAGGTCTAGGAAGGTGAGCATCCAAACAGACTAGGCTCCCACATAGCCAGTCCATGCAGTAGAATCAAAAGCCAGTTCAATTGTCCTTGGCTTCTCAGTCAGCCATCATTGTCAGCTACATTCAGAGAGTCTGGTTTAAGTGAGGTAACCCAAACCCAAAAAGATGAATATGGTATGTACTCAGTTATTAGTGGATTCTAGCCATAA